>JAKEEE010000168.1:0-262895 GCA_021498325.1 Bactrocera minax | reverse complement strand
TGAAATTGGATTACTGCCACGGCCATAAGATGCGGCAAAAAGAAAAGGGTTCTTACAAAGTTCTTACAAAGTGGCCATGGTTCGCCCCCTAATCGGTTTAATGTACAATACATATCCCACAAACCATTAAAGCTATCTCAAACAAGCCTCCTTATAACAAGTCTTTCTAGCACAGCCTCACATACTGAGGGAATGTGTGAAATCGAATGATAACCACACCCACCTTCCATAGAAAGGTTATGTTGAAACTCACTAAAAGTGCGTTGACTCGCTGAAGAAATTCGTCAGAAACATTAAAACTTCCCACAAATATGGTAAGGAAGGGCTACAAAGGAATCCTTGCAAAAATTAGATAGCCAGAGTCTCACCGCCCATTTTTCAGTTAAATGCCTCATCTTAGGAACGACTAAACTACAATAATTTCAACCAAATTTACCCATTTAATATCAAATTAAGGTAAACCGAGTAGATGAAAATCAGTAAACTCATTAATGACAGGGACTAGATAATACTACACGGAGTCTGGCATTCTCACGGAAGCTTATGAAAATATCTCACGCCCCGGCCTTAGGCTGGATGAATGAATGGATGAAATTAAAAGGAAGTACGGCAAGACACTTATTTAGTTTTAATTTCCACTTATAAAGTCAAGTTTTCCTCTTTAGTTTCTTTTTATAAAGTCAAGTATGGTTGTGATGAGGAAGTTATGTCAAACACTGAATCAAGCGGCATGAGAGATATGAATAAATATGAATAAAATAAATAATCAGAAAATTAATCCGTCCTATGTTTATTATCCCCTTTTGACAGAGTCCATTTTGGGCATCCAGTGCGTTGCTTTTACAATTTTCGCAATTTGGAACAAACCAATTTATGGAAGTAATCGTATTTATTACTACAGTTTACACATTTTTGCAAAGTATTAAGAGGGGAGATTAAGCGAATTATAAGGAACTCTTGTCCTACAGATACAATTTATCAGAAATTCATTAAATACAAGCCTTTTCATTATAATAATATGAGGATAAGTATCTCGGGTCATATAGAAGAATAGCCTAAGCCGATTTAAGGGAAATATAACGTGCTGCTTAAATAAAGTTCTACATGCTAATCGCTGAATCACACAAAATCTTTTTGACAAATTGCGCTATATGTTAGTAAAATACAATACAATGTTAGTAAAAATATTTACTGAAACTGACTAGTGTAAAATCCAAAGAAAAAATTCCAGTTATTATAACCTCTTCAATCGTCATAGGCCATTTTCAACTCAATGATGAAATTTAACTGAAAAAGCATTTAATATTTTTCCTTCCGCAATTAATTTACTAATTACTGGTGAGTTTGAACTAAGTTGAGTAAATAGCAAACCAATAAGAAGAGCTTCACATTTTTACATTTGGTGGTTTTTCTTCTTTCCAATATGGTTCATTTGCAGAAACTTTTTAACTTAATACTGTCAATATCTACTGAGTTTTAATTAGCTCAATTAATTTCTCATTGTTATTTGAAAAATGTTATTTGTTGTTTGTAAGTTTTTAGTACTAGGAAGTGGCGGGATATATGACTGAGACCAAGTGTAGGTTAACAATTCAGGATGAAAAGAATGGTTGAAATCCGAGTGACTGTCTGTCCGTCCGTCCGTGCAAGCGATAACTTGAGTAAAAATTAAGATCTTTTGATGAAACTTGGTACGCGCGTTCTTCAGTAAGACGGTTGGTATTGCAGATGGGCGTAATTGGACATCTGCCATGCCCACAAAATGCTGCTAATCGAAAACTTACAAAGTGCTCTAACTAAGCCACAAATTGGGACACAAAACTATAATTGGGTACGCCACACCATCTGCAGTATCAGTCTTCTCATAGTGCCAAGTTGTCTGCCTCCTTCGAATATGTTTAATGCATGTTTTCTGTTATTGCATGAGATTTAATGCGAAAATGTTTGAAGTTACGAAAAGAAAAGAATTTACAGAAATCGGTGGTCTCCCACTAACTTTCTTGTAATATACTCTATAAGTGAATATATTGTACTTTTACTGGATTTTGTGTGGTTTCAGCATTATTTTATTATATTATAGCATTATTATAGCATTATTTTACTTCCTATTCACAATGTTGTTGTTAAGTTACTTAGTAAGTTTAATTCATGGAGCAGTCTGTCCGAAGTACATGAGTACGCGAGCAAAACGTTGGAATTCAATATTGAATGATGGAGTTCCTTCACATTCATGGTATTTTTTGAGAACCTTTATTATTTTTTTATCTTTCAATTCATCTCTCATCATATTAAACGCATCCATACATGAATGTTTTGGTGTTCTATCGAATAATGAAAACCTACTCCTTTCGAGTTACTTTGAAGTGCCTGCTGGAATGAAGGAGGAAAGAATTTAAAGCTACGTAATCTCGTACTTTATTATTAAAGAAATTTTATTTTTTATGGTTTTATCGCAGATTTTCATTGCCGCCGAGTGATTACTTAAGAGAGCAAAATAATCGTTAATTACGCTTGCGCATTTATGGAAAATTTTCAACCAATGTCTACGAATTGCCATCATTTTATAATTAAGTAAATCACGACATGTCTGTAAGAGCTCATTTACATAAAAGGGCAACTACATGTACGTATCTGAAGCAAGAGGTTCACAATGGCGGCATGCACTTGAAAGAGGTGATAAAGAATTTAAAAATTTTTCTCATGAAAGCTAGGTACCATTTGCGTTTAAATAAAAAGAAATGAAATTATAACTAAGGTATATGTGGAGAGCTATGTGCCAATTAAAAAAGATTTTCCTGTGACGCACTAAGAGATGCCATGAATCCTGACCTGCATTAATACATACCATACACATACATATGTCAATTCAGTGCATATAGCTGTAAAATCATCTTTATATTCATGGCATTTTGTAAGGACTTAAAATTTTAATTGACAATAAACGTTAACGCGGAAGCTTAATTGCCTTATTTGTATCTCTTTGCTGAGGCTCTTTCAAGTTAACGAAAGCGAATGTATATAGTACATCTGCAAAAGCACGGACCACATATCTATATGGATATATTGCAACGAAATTCACAGACTAAAGGCAAATGCCAGTAGCCAGAAGAGAATTACGCGTATGAGAGGTCTGCCTTCATACGCGGAATATTAACAAGAAGTGCAAGCTTTCCATAAATATGATTTAACAGCCATTATGAATATAAATGCTCGATGAATATTTATGTAATTGTGAAGCAAAGGCATAAACAAATTTTGTCAATTGAAAAAGCAAAATAAAATGAAATGAGCAAAAGGACAACGGAATTTTCGATGATATTAAACTTACATTATTTTTGAGGGATACGTGCGTCACCTTTGAATTGTATTTGACATAAGCGCATTCTGAAGTGCGAAATGAAGAAGTAAAGAAAACAAACTAGTGATAACTTCTTAAGAGTAGTAATTCAGAAACTTTAAAAAAATTAGTTTTTACTCATAAGAGCTGAATTGATGAGGCCGATAGCCATTGCCAGTCGATTTAGCATGATTTACTGGGGAGACAAAAGGTGGAATACCAAATTTTTGTTAAGCCATTGAAATATGAAGTAAGATTTCGCTACTCAAAAATATTTATTAATGATATATAAAATTATGTAGTTAAACTAATCTTACTTTCTCTTGAATAATTATCCTTTAATGTATGTGACATAGTATCCATAGTTCCTGAATTATTAAAGAATGAATATTATTAATTTAAAAGGGTCTATGGAGAAGTTTTTTTTTAATTAAAAACCTGGAAAAAGAAATCAAGTTTTATGTTATGTTATCTGTTTACTAGAAATTGAAAAATTTCCTATTATTTTCTCAGAATTGGATTCAGTTAACCAAGGCTGGTGGTTTCTAGTTCTATACCGCAACTGTTTTCACTTTAGGATCTGACTACATATTATAATTTATAACGCTCGTACAGGCCCGCATACGGCTGCCGAAATGGTTTACTCCTTATCGTGATTTAAATTAATAAGTAAACGGCGAAATGAAGTCATATTTCGAAAACGAAAACGCAAGGTTTCGCAATTAGCAGATGCCATAGACTTGCTCTTTAAGTCCCCGCATATGTGGAAAAGCTCTTTGTGAAAGGAACTTCTTACCAAAACAGAGCTTAACAACATAGATTTTATTTTTCTAAGCTGAAAAGGGTTGCCACTATCTAAATAACATTGCAAAATTTACTAAAATCAATAAAATTTGTCGTATAAATCACTTTTCCATTGTAAACTTTTTCTGATTAATAGGGCTAAATAAAACATTTGAGAATAAAAATAAATAAAAAACTTTTTTTTCAAATCTTGGGATTAGGTAAATTTCGAAACTTGTTCGCAGAATTCTAAAATTTGTATTTGCAAATAGAAAACAAACCCGATATAAATGCCATAAACAGTACAGTTAAACGAATTTATGAATATTTTTATTATTATATTATATATTGCTATTATATTTATCACTCATTACACTTAACAATACCGAAATCGTTTCGTTTTTTAATTCACCAAATAGCCTGGTTTTGTATTAGTGTGCAAAAGGAAATTGGCAAGGAAATGTATATGAGAATTTAGTTTTTAAAGTGGTGTGAATACTTATGGCAGTTTATATTTATGCTTCTCTGAAAGCACTGTAAATACCTATTACATTTACCTATTCAAATATATTTCAATTTAAAAGTCATATTGTAATTACATTAAAGTAAAACTAAGCCTAATAGTCAGGTGAAATGATATACATTTAAGATGTTTCCCCACTGTTTAGACTTCCTTGACGATTGCAACCCTGCGCTATAAAAATCCTGCACTCAAGCAGAGGTTAAAGCAGGTTTCTTTTAATCAATAGACAAAAAATATATATATATTTTTTTCTCATTCTTAATTTTGAACATTGCATGAATTGTTCTGAAGATTATAGCGCAAGACATATAAATGGAAATATGTCACATTGGAACGTTTTGGAAAAGTCCAGCCGATTTATGTAATTATTATTATTGACGAAAAACTACTACGAAAGTAGTAGTACGTAGTACTTACTATACGTAGTACGACTACGAAAACTAAATTCAGACAAACATAAGCATACGTGGAATATTTCGTTAATTATATTGAATCAAAGTACACATATATCGATATAATATTTATGAAAAATTTAACTAATGTAAAGTAGTAAGGCAAAAATATTACAGCTAACCGGCCAACCTTTCACATTTAATTTTGAGCTTAGGATTTTGTTTCCAGAAAATTCGTCTATTGTACAGATTTTAAGTTATTTAGGGAAAACTCTCACTTACAAAATCATATTGAAATGTTTATAATTTCTCTTTATTAGCATGAAGGCTGACAATACTTATACAAGCGTCTCAAAAAGGAAAATGACTTCTAGAGGTGGCTCAAGTTTGTAATATCGGCAGATACAACAAAAAGACTAAATAGACTAATGGAAATACATTTAAAAGTTGCATATTGTCTATGAAAGACCAATTTTGAGTAAATTTTTTCTATAATTTACATCTTGGTATTCACGCACTTGGATCTATCACGCACGGGATTCTAGACTCTTTACTTTAACTCATAGAGATTTTGATAAAATTATCCACTAAGTGCTAGGTGAGAGATATTTATTACAGCTCTGATGTTTACATAGCGAAGCAAAAAATTGGTAGTTTTCGGGTGCCGAAGAGTTTTCTGAATTTATTATTAGAGTAAATATGATCCACAACTGTTTCAACATACTTTGGGGAACTATAAAGCCCATTGTTTATATAAAATCTTTAACATTTAGTATGTTCAAAAGAGGGAAAAGAAATATGATTATCACAACAAACTCTTTATGTGGGTTTTTCCGTTTCCAAAAGGTTTCCAACTATTTAAGAACCAATTTATTGAGGTTAGGAATTTTATAAAATGTAAAAAGTATGCTCTTTTCTTCAGCTTTATTTATTGCATTTAGTAAAATTTAATTAAGTTCAGCGAATTTATATAGATTTGAAAGTTCTAATTACCTCTTCAAACTTTTGATTATATTAAACTGAATGACAAATAATTATTTTTTATTTAAACTAAAAAATAGCTGTGTCTCAAAATTATTTTAAAGTTCTCAGTGGCCCTTGAGATCAATTCACCAGTTTTGCAATTGCAGTAAACACGAAATATTTTCGGAGCAAAAAATAAAAATTAATTAATCTGTGCTAATAGATTTTACTTGTAAATAAATAATATATAAACTTAACTCAAGCTCAAAAAAGCTCTATTAGTGTTACAAGGATTTTGTGAAGCATATCATATCCATCTTTGGTCATCTAGTTGCAACATGCACATTCCCTACAAATAAATATAAAAATGAGTACAAATGACTGCATAGTGCAATTACTTTGCAAAGTAATTTTCCCCAACGTCTCCATCTGCTTGTGAACAATTATGATTTTTCACATTTTCATTGCACATTTAACATCTAATGGTTTGAGTTTTCCCCATGGCAAATAAGAAAATCGCACTTTTGCTCCCAAATGCCTCACCGCATCCCGGCGATTAAATCGCTTCCTTCCTGCCATGAAGTCTTGAACCTAAATGCGAACAGGCATAAAAAGTGCCGACTCATACCAGGTAGGTAAATAGGTAAATAGGTGCTATTGTGCTATCCGCAATCTCTATATTTGGATCTGCGCTTTCAGTCGTATTTCTTTTCGTTTTAGATGCTCCGCTGTTTTAGATCGCAGATTTTCTTTCATCTTACGAGCACTCCTTTGAGTAGGTGTGTATGCAAGAATATATGGACGATGCATATCCTGTGCTATATTATTAACCTAGTGGTGGTTCCCAGAACCGATGTGGTGTAAATATGATAATCTTTTGCTACTCATTGAGAATGTAATGTATACATTTTGGTTAGGTTATTTGTGAGTTGTCCTGAAGAGCTCTTGTTCATTGTCGTTTTGTCCGAATGGTGTGGAGAAATTGCATTGGAGAATGCGAGACATATACCTACATAGCGTTAGTGTCTCAGTGGCCTATACATTTCTAATGTACACTTAAAAACTTAGTACTCTCCAAGTGCTGTGTTAACCACACGTTTACCTCTTTTCATATTTATTTCGTATAACAAATATAATCGTAGAAATAATTTTTGGCCAGACAATACCCATAAATCGATATGTAAATTTTCACTAAAATCTTTTGAATCACTTCTATAGCAAAAGTTAAATTATAATAGGTAAATATATACACAACCTAATTACTTTTCTGTACAAGTGTTTTTTCAAAAGCATAATTTTTATGAAGTCACCCAGGAACAAGCTGATTTTGCCAACAAAGGAAACAATCCAACAACAGCTTAAAATTGACTGGACACTCGCCTCACTTGCTAGCCGGTAATTTTGTTGGCTCATACCCAACTTCTGTGGACTGATTGCATCGTTAGCCATCGGACTTACGACCGACCGCTCATGCACATTCGCCTTATGGTACGACGAGTTCGTTGGCATGCACGTTCTTTCCTTTGTTGACCAATTATCTGCCAGAATTTTAAATCGTCTGGCCAGTGTCATGCAATTATGTATTTTGCTGCTGGCGTCATAATGAATTTATTGCTTGTCTCCTTTCTCGGTACGAATGGTTACGATTTACTACCTCAATTTCTTTGCATTCTTATTGTTCTGAACGAACAGCTTAAACGCTTGACTACCGTTCAATAAATGGTATGTTAAAATCGCTGCCTAGTCAACACTTTAAAATATGGACTTATTACAATATAACGGATTCTTTAGGACCATCTATTTAAATATTTGCTTCACGGTTTACAGCACAGGCATCAACAGAGATATTAAACGAATTTTGGTCAATATTTTATGTATCACATATTTTTATATATGGGATTAAATTTATATATTTTCTTGGACATTTTGTGATTAGATACTGAATATGGACAAATTTTCTGGATAATCTCATATAACTCATATACATAGTAGCTTGTTTATCCCGCACAATCATAAAGTGATTCCATCTCGAAATTTTGATCTTTGCATTTAGTTCAATACACTTATTTACTTACTCATAGATTTACTGGCCATGGTATAAGTTAAGAAGGTATCAAAAGTTAAGGTAATCAGTTCACAATTTCACCCAGTAATCCAGTGATGGTGAATTTAATTCGAGATATTTCACACAAATCGGCTCCGCCCGAACTTCGTTATCTCTTGCTAGTTAATCATATTATTTAATGGATGATATGACTTTGAAGTCCACTCGGACGCCATATGGCATTGTAGTTATTTTGACCTTATTAGTGCTTGTAGATGTTTTATTCTGAGGTTGCACTACTGGTTATAGATTTAGCTGTTTTGTTTCCTTCACTTTGAACTGTGTTATCGTTGAATATTGACAATACGAAACCAAATTTTGCAAAAGTTCTGTGAGTCACTACTATATGGTCTGCATCATACATGTATGTAAGTGTATGTATATGTACATAATAATTTCGAAAGAAAATTAGAAAATTTAATTGAGGCTTCGCTATTTATTCACATTATGATTCCAATTTTATTGACTAATAACCAACCAGAAATTTTTACTTTTTGAAACGGTAAGTGCTACAGCTTTCATAATTAAAAATATGTTCTTCATATATATATATATATATATATAATGGCCAATGTAGTTTAATTTAAAATATGAATAAATAAATAGAGGGCCCGATTGAACCCAAAACCCACATAGTAGTTAATGCTTTTTCAATGCAAGCTATAAAATGGCCAGCTCTTTGTACCGATGTTTAGACTAAAACGATTCAAAACTGATATTTCACGCTTCAAATTGCATTTTGAAACCCTGTAAATGCATAGTAAAAACAGGCACAAAATTAAATATGAGCATGAGCTGAAAGCAGCCGCTGATTATGTTGCAGAAATTGTGGTGCTAGCAATTTAATGTTGGTTAGGCACCACAAAACCGCAATGCATTACATTAAATATTATTAAAATATTAAATTTGCAAAATATACACAGTATTAAAGCACAAGGTAATATAATCGGTAAAAAATTTTAACCCAGAAGCAGATGAGGTTTGACGACCAGTGAAATTTCATGCAAAGGGCAAACATGAACTATATTTGTATTCTGAAGAAAATTGCCAATAACAATATTAAATGCATTTTGAGGGCGTGACCATTATCCGATTTCGCCCATCTGCAACGCCAATCTTTTCAGAGCGACATGGAACACACGTGTAGACGCTCAAGTCATCGCTTGCAGGACTGGATTTTTGTACGGAAACTTTTAATGCTCATTATCGGGAAATTCTCTTTCGGTGTTGCCCATTACATACACACGAGTGACTCAAGTTGCCGAGCGATTTTCTACACTCCCTTTCTTATCAAATTTTTTATTTCTTGTATGCTTCATTTAAGCGATACACAACAATATTTTGCATTAATAATACGCTATTCTACCCCACTCCACTAATTCTTACTCTTATGCAGCATTTTCTAATACATTTCTATTAAATTATACATATTTGTATACATATTATATACAGAAAATTTATGATAAAATTAAAATTTCCTAATATATTGTAAATATTCACCAGAAACCGAGCATAATTGCACCCATGGAAAGCTTTTAAGGATCAAGAGCAATGCCGAACTACGTAGCAGGAAACGAGTTAAACACAGGTTACGAGTAAGAAGATAGAGGGTGTCGAGCGAGTACGAGCAACTCGGTGCATTTCGTCTTGCCTGGTTGCCCCCTCGCCAACAAATTACACATTTCGGCAATAAAAGTCTTCGTGTATGAACGCGGTCTAAGGGAGTACGGATCAACGGGCGGACAGGCAGTCATTCGATCTTCAACTTGTCTCGATTAGGTTTCGGTGTTACAAGCAAGCGTTAGGTGAACTATTATACTCTGTGCAAAATATTCCAAGAGTACAATAAATGTATATAAGTATGAGCTAGTAGAGCTGCGAAAGTAATCATAAATATGATTGTATGTTGCTACATTATTTTGTCGAACTTTACAAATACCGACTGTAAAGTACATTGGACTTCAGAGTACCCATGACTCAACTCTAAATTTTATGCATTGGTAGCATCTCTCAGCAAAACAAAAGTTTGAGTTAAAGCTAAAAACTTCAAGCTGGGGAGACAGCTCCAGGAGTGACATTAAAAACGCATCGCTGAAAGAGCTAAATCTAAAATCTAAATAAAGACATATCCGAAAAATCGAGTTCGAGAAGTGTTTCGACGATTGGGAGAAGGGCTGGTGCTAGTGCATAACATCGAATGGAGGCCATTTTGAAGGCGACAACGATAATGTAAATGAATGAATAAATATTTTTTTCCAAAAAACGCAATTTCCCATTTTTTTTTGAACATGCCTAGTATAATGAATGAGGTTTCAAAAAGAAATGAATATATATCTCTATATCTGCGTATAGCCCCTTATATATGGAATATATCTTCTGCACTTACCTGCATCTTGTACCTTATCCAAGAGTATAACTATAAGAATTGATCATTACTATACATTTTCTTTAATAACTATTTTGCTTCTATTTTTGCTTCTGCATGGTTGCTTCACAATGGCTTCCTTATTATGGCAACCGGTATTAGCGCGAGGAAGTAAGAAAAATTATTTCCTGCTGAGAATAAAACGGTGCGAAACTTGTAGAGACCGCCAGTTAATGGCAACAGCAGAACATTCGGTTTGGAGGTTTGTATATATATTAAAATCGTAGTCACCAGTAAATGCAGCAGTAGCCGCTCCTTGCATTATAAACGCTTAGTTGTTCGAGCTTTTTCTTATATTTATATATATTAGCTTATATTTTCACCGTTGCCTAATTATAAAATTGAATTGTATAACTCAATACTTATTGCGCCCAGAAGAGCGGAATTATTTTCGAATTGTATATGGAAAAATATTTGCCAATGGTAAAGGTTTTGAGGAAAGCCTTCCGGAACACTACCCTGGAAAATTTTATTTATATGAATATGCAATACTACAAGATTGTGCTCACTTGAGTTCGTATATATATTTAATATTTTATGTATTTTTACCATTTCAAATTTTTATGAACTACTTTAGAATTGTAGTAAAATATAACATATATATGCCAGCTACTGCCCAAGGTCATACATACAATCTGAAAAGCTTGGTAAAAGCATATAGGCCGAATCGATCCAAAACATACTACTCAGTCACCAGTTATGCCACCAAACTCTGTGGTAACCCCTAAGTATAATACCAGCCGTAATCGTATACCAACTATGAATATTGGACTCTGGGTATAATACCGGCTATTACGGGATGAAAGTCCATATCTTACGTCATTACTGATTCAATTATTTCCCAATATAAAATTACCCGCTATATAATATTTTCGTCCTTTCGCCACACACTTCAATATTACCGCAAACGAAAAATATCATAATGAATATAAGGAGGAATGTGTTCGCAAATTATTGCGATTAGGTGCTAAAATTAATGCAATCTGTGTTATCTTTCCCCTACCCTTCCATATACCCAAAATAATGATTTCCACTCCTCTAGTTAGCTTAATATAGTACATAGTGGTGTATGGAGCTGGTGTAGTCCATGCATCGATTCCACTGATTTTGGCACCAATTTATAATATTGATACACGCGATAGAAAGTCAACATTTTTGAAAATTATTATATTAAGTATAGGGAGGGTAAGAGAAGTATTGACCCGATTTTATCAAATTTTAATAAAATTTTTTGATGGGTCACATTATTACAAGAGAAAGATGATCTTTGAAGTTCGCTAATATATTATATCTCATAGATGGACCGATATTTTCATGTGAGGTTCACATATTCCATATTTGGCGATTTGAAAAGATGTAATCAGATTACCACCATTTTTGGGCAGGAAATGTCACAATTAGAGTGAGTTGTTATATAGTTGAAGTAGTTGAAGTTGAATGTTGTTATATGGGAAGTAGTCTCGGTTCTTATCCGATTTCGCCCATTTTTCACACTCCAACATAGAGATCAAAGCAATGGCGCAAAGGCCAAATTGTTTGAAATTGTAGCAGCGAGTTAATGCACTCTTAGCAGTCTTCAACGCAACCTTTTTATGGGAGGTGGGCGTGGTTATCAACCGATTTCTATAATTTTCCAAATCTATAAGAAGATGCCAGAAGGGCTTGTTTTTAGCAAGTCTGATTGATATAGTTTTTGTGGCTTGTGAGATATATACATTAAGCTTATTGTGGGCGAGGTCATTCCCACTTTAAAAAATTGTTTGCCCCACGATGCCCCGTCCTGATAAAAAATCCTCTGTATTAAATAACACGTTTATATCTTAATTTGTTGGTTGGTTATAGCACTTTATTGGTGTTTACACGCATATGCAATAGAACCTTCTTACGGCGACAGAGAACACGTGTACCAAGTTTAATCAAAATGTCTTAATTTTTACTCAAGTTACCGCTTGCACGGACACACAGACGGACGGACAGACAGTCATTCGAAATTCAACTTGTCTAATCATGATGATGACTTTGATATACATATGTATATATATATATATATAGTGCCATACAATATTTATCTCGACTAATTTTAGGTCTTACAAACAACTGTTAGGTGAACAAAACTACTTACTTATACTCTATTGCAAAACGTAAAGTAAAAAGTACACATTTAGATGGAAATGATTTTGATAAAATTGTGGTGTAGGCAGGTGGGAAAATCACAGGTACATAGGCCAGCGCCTGAAGGGCCTGAATTGTTGCTACCGCAAGTTTTGGCTTTGAACGTGAGCTACGTATGGTAAAACTTTGAAAGATGAAAAAGGAAGGTGTGTGCACATGGTGGTAATTGTTTGAAACAGTTGCTTCCCAGAATATAAAACATGCTAATTTACCCATTGCGATTTTCAACCTTTGTACCTTTCGTGTTGACTTTATAGTTAAGTTAGCCCTCTTTTTCTGTACTTTATTGTCTACTAGTTTACTAGCTAAACATTTATGTGCTAAGACAAATATGTCAAGCCACAAAACCAACCACTTCAAATGTGCAACTATGCGAGAATATCGAAAATGTGGAGGAATATGTGTGGAAACTACTTCCAGTGTAATAATATGGTTATGCTGAGGTAGAGTAATATGTTTTTATTGGCCGATAGTGATGACAGCAAGAAGATGCCGAAAAGGGATTTGCTTTAAAATGTGCTTACAAACCGCACAAAGCGCAAATGTCAACACGCTGATAATTGGATTAGCATTAGCAAGCTCAAATTTATATATGTACTTGATATATTACCGTTATGGGTTAAGTGTGCTTGTGAAAATGTTTAAAGTCGTGCAGTAACGCTGTTGCTCGAAAGTTTGTGTTACACACAACTTGCGGTTTCTGTGGTAGAACCTATTGAGTTCAAGAATTTTAAGTAAGCCGGTGACTATGCGAACATTTCCGAAGCCTGAAGTTTACATTAAGAAATAATCTATCTAAATCTAAAATTATCTTTCCAAACAAATTATCATCGGTTTTGCAAGTAATGGTTTTGGGTTATCTCAATATTGTATTAATGTAGCGTAGTAAAATAAACGGCAGGAGTCGAGATTATTCTAGTGAACTTTATGCTGAATGAAATATGGGTCATCATGGGGCAGAAAATTGCATTTAAACATGTTCTGGAGCATACTTTAGTTTAAAGTTAGAAGTAAGTGGAATCAGCCATTTCTTTGTATATCCAGACATTTTACAACTCCCGGTATTTTTGGACGTGGCAAAATATGGAAAGTGCATTACAGTGTTCGTATGCATTTTCTCTAGGAAATTAACTTGAACCACTTTCTTCGTTTTCGTGGTGAATTGCTAGAGTTCTGTAATTTTAAAATGTAAACCGTTGGGGTCTGGGAACGTTTTTACATTTAACATGCAATGAGGAACTTCAGTACGAAAGTTCAATGACTAAAACAATGTAGTTATCTTGCGCTGTGAGAAGCGATATTGCATCTGTAATGTACTTAATGCTAGAGCTATGAATTGCGCAATAATACGAATAGTTCATGTTTGAGTGCGGGTCATGCTTTCCTTATGAATCTTGTGAGTCCTTTGTCCGCTATACCAATTTCCCTAAAGTTTGAAGCCAAGTTCGTCATCATACAATCCAGTAAATATGACTTTTCCATTCTCGGAAATGCGTTGAAATGCTAATCCTCCACCAGGTTAGATCCTTTACTATCTAAAGAAATTCGCTTTCCTAGTTCAATTACAATCGCATAACCGGTTCTAGCTGTCTTGACCAGATTGTTGTCCACAGGTGTAGGGGACGCTTAGTGTGACACTTTTCTCACATAAAAAATACACTTTGTTTTCCCATCGTCATGGCTTTCCTTTCAATTTCTTTCGAGTGGAATTATTTTATCATCCACAAGAAATTATATTCCACTGGTAATTTATTCATTCAGTCGGCGCATTTGCTTAATCCACAAACTTACTTTGAATAACCGAGCTTTGCAGATACCAGGACGAGTAGAAATGTTAGTTAAATGCAGATAGTTTCTAAAGTGGGAGAATCGAGAACTGATCATGTTATTTGCAAAAAAAGGTAAATTCTAATGGCGATCATATATTAGTATATTCGAACCCGTGGCAGCTTCAAGCATTTTCCATTAATTTTTCCAAATTCGAAATCAAGAAATTCACTTTCTTTATTAACAACATTCCTTTAAGAAATCCACCCTTGCACTGTAGCTTTTGAGTATAAATTACTTTAATGGATCTATAGCTAAAGCTAATAAAGCACTTAACTTGAAAATAGTGTCGAACATATATATTTTTCATCAAAAGTTTGTTAAAATGAAGTTAGACATTGTCGAAATCTCTTTAAAGGGAGATCTCGCCTGAGAGGGTTAAATTACGAACCAATTAAAGTAAAAATTTCGCGCTACTAACTTACAGTCTTACAACTAAATTGCAACACGTTGTGATTAAACTGTGAGCGAAAGTTGGCATTAATTATTCGACAACATCTGATTTTGCAATTACACAAAATTTTAAAGACCATACACAACGCAGCTGCTGCAATTGCTCCAAAGCGAAGAACATCAGCGTTGCAATCACTCTTTCCTAGGCTCCATGGCGTATACTAATTTCTGCACATTTTCGTTATTCGCCTTGACGTAAGCTGAAAGTGCTGAATATTTAATGATATGCACGGTGCAGCAATGATGGAGATAATTATCCAAATTAAACACGATATAAAGGGTCGGGCCAATTTTGTTATAAAGTATTTGCAAAGGCAAAATAATATTCATTAGAATGAAAATGAAATGGGCTCTGATCGGCCGAGAGACGAACTCACTTTAGCTTCAGGTATAAATTGGTGAAATAGTTGATACAAAAATTTTAGATTTTTTATAATTTAATACTAATTTAATACATTAATAGGACGCACAGACACTCACTCGGATTTCAACTCGCCTCTTTATCCTGATCATTTATATATACATAACTCTATATCTAGGTCGTTTAGTTTTAGGTGTTAGAAACAATCGTTAGGTGAGAAAAATTAATATACTCTGTTGGAACATGTTACAAGAGTATAAAAATTAATAAGTGGAAGACTTTTGCATAAATGTGTGTACAAGTAACCATAAAGTCTCGCGTTGTTATAAAATAAAATTAAGGAGTTTTGCAGCTGTTAGAAAATGTTCATATCTTTTAGTTCATTAAGCGAAAGGAACAAAACCGTTTACCGAAAATAATTAATAAAGCTTTCTGTCAGAAATAGCCTTCAATAGGCTGCAAATAGCCTTCAAATAGTCAGTAGCCGCCTCATTGTAAATTTTAAATAAGAGGTATGTGATAAATCTTTGATGCCTATGGATGCCTATGGATTCCAATCGGGATATGGGTGTATGTTGCATACAGTGTTACATACATTTCTTTGGCATGGTCAGTTTCTTAGAACCTTCTAACCTATTTATCAAGATATATATCGCTACATTTGCCGGACGAAATAATAGTATATTTATTTTATGGATGTTAGACGAAGTCCTGCATAAACACCATAGCGAAAAAAAAAATGAAATAATTTGTTATCATTGCTATTATAACTAAGTTCGGGCTGTTTTTTTTTCCAAAATTTGAATGTTTAGTTAAGAAAAATATACGCAATAATATAATAATAATATATATATTAGTAATAATTACTCAAGGTATTACCCATCGGAAGCTGTAAAATTTTCCCATCTTGCTTGAAATTTTTTGATTCCATCCCAAAAGAACTACTGCGGCTAGGCGGCCAAGAAGGAATCAAGCTAATTTTTGATAACCACTTCTATTGTGAACCGCATTCCAGTGAGGGTGCTCTGCATCGACCGGAAGTCAGAAGGGGAAGGTCTGGGCTATAAGGCTATACGGCGGGTGAGTAGAAATTTCCCAGATGCTGTTTTCAACCAGGATAGTCTAACAAGTTTTTAACTGGTCTTGCAACATGAGGCCGAACATTGTCATAATGGGCAAATGCCAGGTATTTTTGGGCGTTTTTTGGCTATCGTTCTCTTCAATTTGATATCGGTAGTGTCATCCATTAATGGTTTCTCCCGGTTTCAGAAACTCATAATACAGCACGCCTTTCTGATCCTTGGCGTCATGGTTATCCGAATATCGACTTTGTCGTTGTCTTGGCTGGTTGGCCAGGTTTCAAATATGACTTTTTGCGTTTAGGGTTGTCGTAATGGATCTACTTTTCATCACCAATAAGAATCCAATGTAAGAAAGACTACTTTTTGTTGCGTTGAACCAGCATTTCTTACATGCAAAATCGTCTCTCAACGTCTCTTGGCTTCAATTCATATGGCACCCAATTTCCTTGCTTTTGAATATATCCGACTGCATTTAAATGCTTTGAAATCGCTACTTGAGTAACTTTCAAAGATTCTTTGAGCTCTTCTTGTGTTTGGCAACAATCTTCAACTCTCGTCTCTCGTCTTTTTGGGCCGCCCAGGACGTTCTTTGCTTTCCAAGCCGAAATCACCACTTATAAATCATGCAACTCATTTTTGTCACGTTTGCTCAGCTGGAGTATGTTCACCATAAACTTCCACCAAAATGCGATGACTTTCGGCTGAGGGCTGACGTTTTCTTCATATTAAAGTAATGAAAAAGAGCTCCCCATGAAAACACTGTTGCCAGGCACAAAGTTCAATATATTTGAATGGTAAAAAAAAAAATCTTTTGTCTACCCTTCAAATGAATGACATATACTGAAAAAGACACCCAAGAGCATGCTTTCTAACGCATATTCGGAACATTGAAACAATGGAATAATAATCAAGTTACGCCATCTCTCGA
Organism: Bactrocera minax; assembly: GCA_021498325.1. Lineage (NCBI taxonomy): Eukaryota > Metazoa > Arthropoda > Insecta > Diptera > Tephritidae > Bactrocera > Bactrocera minax. The sequence continues at coordinate 245,545 of JAKEEE010000168.1, read as the reverse complement.
CAAACCGCACGAATATAGTTATAACCCAATAATTGAATATAAACATTATCAAGGTAAGTTATTTAACGCTAAATAAATAATTGTCTATAAAAATTTCAACAAGAGAATTATATAATGACAACACCATATACTGTCAAGACAATTTTAAGCCTTATCTCGTGTATAAATTCTGAGATAAGGACAGGAGCAATGATAAACTACTCAATATGATTTAGGATGTGATGTAGCTTTATTGATAAAAAGGTCCTGAGCAAGCGTATAGAATTTTAAAGAAGTTGTGTTGGTCATGTGGCTTCTACTTCCTCAAATATTGGTACTTGATGGGTAAGGAAATGGATATATTAGGTGCAAAGCCAACCAGGAGAGCGGAAATCGTTATATTGTGCATATAGAGGCTACATAGAAGATTCGACCGTTCCCATTCGTTTTCTAAGAAAAGCCGTGGTTGTTTCTGAAATTCATAAATTTTTGATTTTGAATCAATATTATGTAACATGGATACTAGGGTACTTAGTTCTAAATTTTATGAGGAGATTTTAATTGAGGTATTTATACTGATAAATCCATATTCAAAAAAATTCAGATTTACTATTAATATTTTCTAAAGAAAGATCTTTGCCACTGAGGCGATCCACGTGCTTGTCATTCAGGACCTTAAATGACATCAAGTTTAATTCAGGTCACTCATCAATAATCACAGAAGAAATGTTAAATTGTGATACCTATCTCGTTAATGAATATATACTGAAAGGATGTATGTCAGCTAACTAAAGTAATTAGTAAACAAAGAAGTAAAATGTAAATGTGGCTGGATAAGATGTGGTTTATAGATTACTATATTATATACACAAAAATCTAATTATTCGGTAATTATGAAGGTATTATATTATTTATCATTACTTTCGCAGCATATTTATAATATAGTCTGTGTCATCGCAATTCATAGTGTCACCTCCGTGCAAGTGAGGAAAAGATACATATGGTTGCAGGCTTCTGCTTTCATGCCGATTTTGATAGATAGAGACTTACATATATATTATATGTATGGTATTCGAGTAATAGGTAAAATATATTGCTGGTATAAAAAAAATTAAAGAATCTAAATGTATTAACTTGTATTTGAAGTAATAACAGTATTCGTGTTCGATTCGCCATTCCACTGCTCGCTGCCTTTGAGTGTTGCTCTCTTGTGAAACTTTTTAAATACGAAAACAACAATAACGTTAGCGAGTTGAATTCGATACAAGAGAGCATGCGATATGTCTTTAAAATGGTATAACAGCTCACTTCAATGCAAAAAATTTTATTTCTCAGATTTTAGACTCTGCTTTCCATTATGAATGAACGTACGTGGATGCTTCTCGAAATCAAGGGGCACTATAATTTTATTTGGCGCTGGGTTAGTTTGTTCGATTGGCTGCTCTCTAATGATTAGCAAATCGAAGACTACTAAAGATGAGTGCATACGAATTGCGTACGAAATAAGAATCGGTTGAATATTTGTAAAAAGCGATTCAAAACATTCAAAGCAATCGGTTCAAATTAAGCTATATGAGAATTTTATTGCTGTTTGGGGAAAGTTATCAAGTGTTTCCTTTTTTTTTTTAGAATATTGTTTCTAATATTTAAGATAAATAATAAGGTGTATCCAAGTGAATAAAGACAAATAGTGGCAAATTTTGTAAATGCATAAATTAATGTTGAGATTATATATACACTAACTCACTAAAGAAAAACATTCAATTCACAACGGAATTTTTTCCAAAATAAAAATCTTACTTTCTTACTTGCAACTTTAGCAATCATAAATTTCTGCGTCACCCTTTCAACTTAATTGAATAAACCGAACCTTTTACCATAACTCCTTTCGGTACTATAACCACGAAATTTCAAAGAGTAGGTGTATACATAGCATAATGCAATTAGTCATTATTAAATTAGTGCGTAATATTACATCACACAATATCAATAAAAAGCAAGTCACTTCATGACATTAAGTTAAAAGCTTTAGTAATTGCATTATGATGTATAATTTAAAAAATCTACTCACGTATAAGCGCATTTGCATGCATTATGTATCCACAAACACATTTATGTGAAAACGTTTGAAGTTTGGAAGGAAAAGAAAAATATGCTCTGACACACTTTGACGAATGTCGAGGTATGTTTGCATATTTATTGTTTATCAATTGATGCAAAATAGCTTATTGATTAAGTATTTTCCCCTAGCCAGCATATACCCAATATAATGATTTTCGTCCCTTCGGTTGATATCAAATAATCAGTCAATGTGTGAGATATTTTAACGAAGTTGGATTGAAATATTTCTTTTATAGTTTGTAAAATTAGTGAGATCTGTTTACACTTAACACGCTCTTCTCTATGGAATTCTATACGTCTCTCTAGTCTGAACGAATACTGAACATATTCGTTAGTGAGTGAGATATTTCAATAAAATTAAACGATTATCCGTCATACCTCTACTGTTAACCAAGATGATTTTAAAGTAAATATTTCTGACTTTGTACAGACCTATAATATGAACTCACAGATCTATAAAATGAGGATAACTAGTTGACAGTTTTCTGTTGTAACGAATGTTGAACCCATATGCAACATTTTGTTACAATAAGGTTTTGGAAACAACCGAAATTAATTTATGATAAATAATAAAATAAATAATTTTATTTATTTTTATAATTATATTTATATATTATATTTTATACTTTTATTTATATAAATAATAAAATAAACAATTTTATTTTTATTATAAATTGCGAGAGCAAATGTGAAACGTTGTGGTCTTCTTTACTTGTTTCTAATAGATTTTTCATTTCAAATAACATCAATTTCCCACAAAGTTGTGTTTTAACTTTTCTTGAAGTGTAAGTGATGGCATCTGTAGCTTTAGAAAGTTCGCTGAATATTGAAAAAAAGAAAGCATAAATATTTAAAAATTATTAAGCTGTAAGGTATAGGTAGTAATTATAACAAATTTCTAGATAGTTATAGTCAGGCGTTGAAAAAGAGCTGAACATTTTTTTTTATTACTAAATAGACCATATTCAAGTAATTCAGTTTACAATGGTACGTTATTCAGCATGTGTATTGGAATAGACTACATTACGGCATAGAAATATATATATGTCTGTAGATAAATCAATTCCGGAGCTTTCCTTTTTTATTGTCGAAAAGTTAACGATTAGAAGCATGAATATAGAACAAATTTATGCCCACCTCTCACTATCTTCAAATGGAGATATATAATGTAAACATACCTCTTGGTAAAGTATGCTAACGTGAAAACGAGTTTTAGATGGGTGAAATGACCAATGAAATAAACCAAACAATTAGCGCGTTCTTAAAAAAAAAAAGTCAGAAGGAAAGGTTTGGTGGTGATGAAGAATATTAAGAATTTTCTTCTTTTGGAAATAGCCATAGACAACAAATGACACCCATCATTTAATAAAAGTAAACCAGTTTTACACGTTTCAAGACCAAAACTAAATAATATCACTGAAATATTGGGTTGTTCGGAAAGTCATTTCGTTTTTTTGGGGGAACATGAAAGACAGTTTTCGTATAATGAATAAATATTTTATTAAATTATATATTGGCCATTCTGGTCCAACACCTTTTGCCATCTTTCTGGCAGTAACATAATTCCCCTCTCATAAAAGTTTTGGTCCTTGCTGGCAAAAAACTCGTCCAGGTGGTTTTTGACATCTTCATTTGAGGTAAAGGTTTTGCCATCCAAAAAATTTTGCAGGGACCGGAACAAATAGTAGTCGGAAGGCGCCAGATCTGGAGAATATGGTGGATGTTGCAGTACGTCCCATTCAAGCTGTAAAAGTTTTTGGCGAGTGACCAAACTTGTGTGAGGTCTCGCATTATCCTGGTGGAACACTACACCCTTCCTGTTGATTAATTCGGGCCTTTTCTCTTTAAGTGAATCATTCAATTTGTCCAGCTGATGACAATAGACTTCTGAATTAATCGTTGTATTGTCCGGCAAAAGCTCAAAAAAAACGATTCCTTTGACATCCCACCAAACGGAGATCATCACCTTTTTTTTGGTGAATGTTGGCTTTTGACACGCTTTGAGCCGGTTCATCTTTTCTGCTCCATGACCTCTTGCGTTTAACATTGTTGTATACAACCCATTTTTCGTCCCCAGTAATAATCCGCTTCAAAAATGGATCATTTTCTAGACGTTTGAGGAGCGAATCACACGCGTCAACACGACGACACAAATTTCGCTCGGTAAGGACATGGGGCACCCACACATCGAGCTTCGAGGTTAAGTCCATGCCTTTCAAATGGCCATAAACAGTTGAATTCGACAAATTTAACCTCTCACCGATCTCTCGTGTGGTGATTCGCCGATTTGCATCAACTAATGCCTTTATCGCATCTTTGTCAGCTTCGACCGGCCTTCCAGACCGTGGTGCATCTTCGACATCAAAATTGCCGGATCGAAATTTTGCAAACCAGTTCTGGCACTGGCGTACTGTTAACACGCCTTCTCCATACACATCCGTCAATTTTTTTTTCGCTTGGACAGCATTTTTACCTTTTCTGAAGTTAAAAAGTAAAATATGACGAAAATGCTGCTTATTGCTCTCCATATTTAAAAAGGCACCAACCAAAAACTACTGGGTAGAATTAATAGAACTTTTTCACACACAAGCCTTGCAATATCAGCTCTCATGACATATAATGGTTATGGGGCTTAAGTGTGAAGTTAGTTTCGAAAAAACGTAATTAAGTCCTCTGGCGGGAAAAAACGAAATGACTTTCCGAACAACCCAATACATTCCGCCATTATAACCATACTCGTCTTTCATTTTATACAAAAACATTTATATTTGACTGTGTATGTATGTGTTTCTAATTCTCTCTAGTGTTCCGTCTAAGCTCAGATACAGAGATCTACGGAAGGGTTTCGCAAAAAAAAATTCTGCTAGGATAACTATGTAATCCTTTTGTATGAATTTCCTTACACTTTGTGGAGAAAGCACTGTTCAGAGTTCCATTCTACTTCGGCAATGATTTTGGATTAGTAAAATTCTATAATCTTTGTCATTTTTGCTGTCTACCATTCCGAATTTGAAAGTGAGTTTGATTCTTCCTAATACGAATCTACTTTGTTTTAATTGAGAGATAGAACTGGTTCTCGCGTTAGCACCTGACAGCGACAAGTTTTTCAGCACTTACTGGATGTCTTGCACCTGGTGCTCCATTATAGTATTAACGTTAAGTTCTACGCACATACATTTTGTGGTGGACCTGACGCAGGCTCACTCATCTTATGCAGTTATTTAGACAGATATGGCCAATCTTTTATAATATTAGTTCGCAAATGGCAGTTTGTGTTCCAACAGTATTTTTTCCACAAGCTACGGTTAACGAGTTGCATTTTATTAAAAATTTATCTCGCCCAGAGATAGTAGTCTCTCAGATTACTGAATTGATGTAATGCCAATGAATGGTATAACGGTGTTAAATTATACGATCAAAGTGGCCAATTGCCAGTCATATTTATTGTAGTAATTCACCACAAACAATCAGTCACCAACTGTTAGGGCACTCGGTGATATTATATTCCCTAAAAACATCTTGTAAAACTATGAGAACTCCAATACTATCTTAAAAAATAAAAACTACCTTCTTATTAAAGAGGAGTTTCTTCTTCTTCCTTAAACAAACACAAATAAATGGATCTTACATCTTAACAATTTAAATTTTCTCTTTACTTTACTCTTTACTTAAACTTTTAAGTTGAAGCTTTTTTCTAAAGCAGTGATCAGCATGAGAGGAATTGTGACCGTGTAGGTGAGCACGAAAGTAAAGACACCCAGAGAGAACTCAGTAACCTTAGATTTTGAAAACTTGTCTCATTCTTTCAGTAACAAAGCATTTTCTTGTTCTTTTTTTGTAATTTTATATATTTTACTAGTAAAAGAAATAAATTAGACGCTAAAAAGCCTTACTTTATTGCATTTAAATTACCTAAAACACAAAATGCAATTCACACAGTGATAGAGTATAAGTGTGCGTGTGATGTAAGGAAGCACAATTGTGTAACGAAACGCCGACCACTGTTCTAAAGAGAGTACCTAAGAGAGTATCTTAATAAAAATTATTCAAATCTCGAAAGCTATTTCAAGGGTATCTTTTCCATCGAACGAAACCACATATATATACATATACATATATCAACTTTCGAGACCTTTTAAAATAAAATACATACGAACCTAAATGGAAAATGAAATGCACCAAACATTCCCAAAAGTAAACAAATCATGCAGTGTATAATGTTTGCAAATACTTCAAAGCTTCATAGAATAATAAATATGAGATCAAAAGGTTAAGTGAAGCTGAGCGCTGAATATAAGGAAGTACGTAGAAGGTTAAAATAACGATTTCAATTACTGTAAGTGGATGTAAACATATAGAATTTGAAAATTGATGATATAGTTTTGCATCGAACCATGCTTGAAAGCTTTAACTACCATAAACATTATTTAATTTATTGAATTTATGGTACAAAGATTTATTAAGTCCTTTTCGGTGCAAAAATATTTCAGCTTCATATATTTTGTTTCTGAATAATTGGAGCATCGCTCATTCCATTTGTTAAATGTTTACTAGAATATATAACTACTTTTCCACGACCCATTGCCCAGGCAATCTATCTATTTATCTATCTATCTATTTAGTCTTTAGCCCCCTTCCTTATTTCAAAACACTGTCTTATTTTTCAATCTGAAAACATCTTAAGATGTTAGTTTTTATATCACTGCTCTTTCGTCATATTAATTTAATTTACTGCTTTCCACTTTTAACATGCCAATCACTGGAATGATTTCAACTTAAACAACTAAAAAGCATAATAATTAAAGATAGCTTTTCTTCTTAACTTTTGGTGTAGTTTTTTCTGAATAATAATGTAATAGATATAATATTGTCAATCGATACTGAAGTTTAATGAGGGTAAAGAGTAAAGAGAGAGAGAGAGTAAAAAGTATTTATTAATAATTCAAAATTTAAATCAATTATTATCAATGTCTAATTTCGATTTCACCATTGAATCTTGAGTTGTCTGTTGTAAAGCAAATTACCTAATGTAGGCAATTTTGTTGCAAAGTAGGCACCAACAAGCCCGTTCCATAAGGTTGTGATATAAATTTAACAAAGCCAAAATTTCATGTTGGTCAAGCAGTTTGTGGAATAAACAACTTATTCTAGAAACAGTAGTTATAACATAACTATTTTTTTAAAGAGTCCTCATCTATGCTTATATCGATTACATATATATTAAGTTTAATGTTTCTCTGTATACAAAAGAGTTTGCAAGATCATAGACATTTATCAAATTACGGGCAATTATTTTAAGTGATGCGTTATCCGCTAAGCTAGGAGATACAAATTTGTAAAAACTTATATAAATAAAGTAGTTTGAAATTGTATGACCTTAAACTGAAAAGAATACAAGTTAATTACGCACCTCAAGAGGGAGTCGGAGGGCTTTGAGCAAGGGCGTCTTGATACGCCCCTTGATAAGCTCATTGGACTTCCGCACGTTTTGGATGGAAAGTCAGAGGTTTAAGCAACCACAATTTGGTGCAAAGACACCATGCACCATGCAGGCTTTATTGGACGACAATTTAATCGCTATCAAACTTAAAATTTAGTTAGTTATTAGTTGAATTTTTACAAATTTTTCTCTAGGTCTAGTAAAAAGAAATCCATTCTTTTTCTAACAGTTGGCTTCAGTGCTCTGTATCTCGCGTTGTATATGCGCTATGGCGTTAGAAAGACAAGATTTCGACTAAAAAACTTCTCACATGGTTTCGTGATTGCTGAAAACAGTTTTGTTTGAGCAATACTTTAAATTAAATTAATAGAAAAGCTTAAACCTCTTAATGTAAATTCTTCTTATATATACCTATGTAGATTATATATACCTACATATCTACCTACATTTAATTAACAGATAATACAACGATTATATAACTGTTTAAGGGTCATGTAATTTGCGTTTAAAATAAATATCCACACACAGATTTGTATTCAAGTGGCCGCATTTACTGAAAAATTCACACGCAATTATTACAAACAAAGCAATTATTAATAATATTAATTAATTATATTTATTAATATTGAAAAATATATGCTCTGAATAAATAATTCATATAAATCGTTTTTTCTAACTGAAAATTGCCATCATGTGCATTGTGTTGATGTATATAAAATATTAATTAAAATGTAACGGATTTCCATTTCTAAATATTTAAACAAAATAATGGTATAACAACAAGTAATACTAGCTTGATCAGACCTTCCGAATTTTTCTTGCAGTATTTTTAAAAGCAGCACTTAAAATATATTATAGAACGGGGAATTTACACTACCACTACGCAGGTACGTCCGATCCCTAATCGGACCAAAATAAAAACTAATGTATTTTATATTGTTATAGCAATAGTATCTGTTTAGAACTGGCAAATCTCACAACCCATTTCTATCATGAAAAAGTATCTTATAAACCCATCAGCCATTCAGCGTAGACCGTAAACTTATAGTTGGCTTAAAGCGGCACACACCATAAATGATGAGAGAAGTTTGGCCAGTGCGAAGAGACGCATACGAATGAATAAAAAGCACAAATTTTTTGGTTTCTAGAATTAAATACCAGAAGTGATTACTTGGTTCAAAATTATTGTTCTCCTTCCTCCAAGCACCGAACAGTTTTAAAATATTCGCAACACCACGATATCAATATTTATGTTATATAGTAAATAACGTGTTATATCGACGATCGGTACCGGTTTCGGTTAAAAGAAAAACACTTCGTTTCAGTTTAACGTTATAAAGTCAATGTTATTACAATATATTTAAAGGGTATAATTGTAGATTGGGTATGTACATATGTACATTATATATTTTATGTTGTGGGTACAATTCTATGTTAGTAAACTTGTAATTAAAAATATATTGACCCGTTTTGTGTTCAGTAATTCCCTCGGGAACGTATTTAAGTTATGTATTGTATTTGGCGAATTGACGGATTGGTAATGATTGCTGTTTTTTCACCCAAGCTCATTTTCGCTTCGATTCGCTCGGTGTTTTTCGTTGTTTCATTTCTGTCGTCTTTTTAATAATGAGTGACATGCGAAGTTTGGGCGGTGGTTTTTTCTACATACACCTCTGTTATTTTTCGGAGTATAGGAGTGGTAATGCAGAGGTGTATTTTCTTGGATTAAGCAGTAGATGATGCTATTTTTGCACGAATATTAACAACAAAAGAAATAGTAGCGATTCAGAAGAGTTTATCACAGCAGAATTAGTGAAATTTATACTGAACTTGAAAAAATTTTGTAATGGAATACGTTTGAATATATATTTCACGTGGTTGCTGTAATTCTATAGTTCTTCTGTAGTAAAGTCATTCATTTTCCTATGCTTCAAGTTACACCGTATGCTTTCTAAAACATCCAGTAAGGTGAACAAGGCTTTTGTAAAAGATCAAGTGGATATCTTTATATGCAACGTTGAATTTGGAAATAAGGTTACAAAATTTCCCAATGTCGGCCATACTTTTCTTTTCGTCACGATGTGATTACGACTTTTTATTAAGATTTCAATTGTATTATAAATGAAAAGATTTGCCAATATCAAAGTAGAATGTATTCATATATATATATATATATATAAAATGCTTTATATAGACCATTTTGGAAACACTAGAAGTAATTTTTACCTGGTTAAGATAATATAACAAAATTTTTATAAATTCAGAAAAAGACTAGACTCTAGCAACAATACCATAAGCCATACGAACATGCTTCCTTGCTAGTTAGCCACAATTATTTGTTACTCTCCCTTTACTGGAGAATGTACAATAAGCTAATATAAGTGTCATAAACAAACGTTAATGTTAAATAAATGAGCGCAAAACCAAAGCTACAAAAAAGTTTCAGCATCATCGACTAAAAGTGCTAATTGTTTGTAAGCAAACTTTAAACATAAATTTATGAATAATTAAAAGTTCTTGCAGCGGCGTATTTTCGCCATTTAACATTGCCCACACTTAGCAATGGCGACTGCTTTTCGGTGTTTAAGCACCAATATTGTGTTTGTATTGAAATGTGTAAATAAATTACGGAGTAGATGGAAGGGAAGAGTTTCAGAAAACTTTTTACAATGAATATATATGCGAGTTTATTATACATATACGATGGAATTTTTGTATTGTATATTCTTCACTTCTTCATTTGTATATTCTTCTTGTCTCAATAATAGAACTCATCGAGTAATATTTAATTATGCTCTCTCGGATTCAATTAATGTCTCTCCAATTCAATATTAATGCTATTTCGGTTGATATGGAGTACTCAACATTTTTATTATATACCGACGATGTAAAGCTTTTTAATTCATGTACCTAAATAGATGAAAGGTGTCTGCTGCAAACAGGCTTAAACAATTTGATTACTTGGTGTGATAGAAGTGATATTCCACTTAATCTTAAAAAATGCAAAATGATGTGCTTTTCCCGTTGGTCTGTGTTTACCTCTCCCTATGTAATAAAAAGCTATAGTCTAGAGCAGGTATTTAAATTTGTTGATTTGGGAGTTACTATGGATTCCAAACTGAATTTTAGTTTTTATGTTAATACAATGGGTCTGAAAGTTAAAGAGGTTGTTTATTTTATTAAAATATGGTTCTATGGTATGGAATCCTAGTTACGAAATCCATTCTGACAAATCAGACTCTATTCAAGAACAATTTTTACTTTTTGCCTTTGGGTATTTCCAATGGGATTCTCGAATAAGTCTTCCGCCATACACTAGTCGCTACAAACTTAAATAAATCTTCTTACACTCGCTAGTCGTGGGGAAATGCTTGGCGTAATATCCTTAGTAGAACTCATGAGTGGATCGATTTGTAGTTATTTTCTCTTGTCTGGAGCTTAATTTAATATCCCGCTTCGCTGATCCAGGCAGTTTAGACGCCTTCTGTTAAAATCTCATAGATCTAATTTTAAAGTAAACGAACTATTCCGCCAAATATTTAATGATTTTAATTCTCATTGCAGGAAGCTTGATTAATCAGACCCACTTTTCAACATTAAAAAACTGTGTTATTTTCACTTAATAAATAAGATCATGTGAAATATATTATAATTTAATTTCAAGTCTTAGCTGTTGGAATTTTTGTTTCTGTAGCTGAACAGGTTTAGATCGCGATGCTTAAAAAAACGCTCTTGCCTTTAATGACTCGCGTCGGTAAGGCCTTAGAGTAATCGTTCCGTTTATTATTATTTTTATAGTTTTATGCAGATGATTATGCGAACGTTACAGAAATGTGTCCAGTTTTGTGCAATTATGCTTAATTCTGTTTTGCTTCAGTTAAAAGACGTCCTCTATAATGTTTAATTAACACACACTGCAGCCTCTCATGAGCACACACCGTTTCCACTAGTTGGTCTTCCTTACTGATTGCAGTGCTGCGCAGTACAATCGTTTTACGGAAGCGGAGATGAGAGTAAGTTTCTTTGAAGTCATAAAACTTTTTATATTTATTTCATTCATTCCTTACAGTTACGTTTTGCAAACATTGCTTAAAACAGATGAAGCGCTGCAATTATAATGCAAAATAATTAAATATTATTACATTGAAATGGAAGTTGGGAAAATAATGCAAAAAAAGTGAAAAAAAATTAAATAAAAAAAAGCATTATGTACAAATTAAATTCATATATTCATATTCATATTCATATTTTATAAATGGGCATAATTAAGGAAAACAGATTGAAGCATTTTAGTTTGTATAATTAGTATTGTATTAATTAATTGTATTAATAATAATATATTGTTATTGTAATTAGCTAATCTGGCATAATAATTGGAATTATTGGTGTAATAAAAATTTGAGTTTTTTTCTATTGTTTAAATAACTTTAAAAGCATGTATGATTTGAGTAAATTTATTTTCCCTGAACACACTTACACAAATTTGTAATTAGACTTCAGCGTAAATAGACAAAAAAACAAAAGGCCTTGAATAGTTTTCAACCCTGATATCGAACAGTTTATATAATACGTGGTGTGTTCAAAAAATAATTCGATATTATACACATATGCAAGCGCTTCTTCCAATCGTCGAAACACTTCTCAAACTCGATTTTTGTGACAGTCTTTAGCTCTTACAGCGATGCGCTTTTAATGTCATCTATACTTGTAGAACGACGGCCTTTTAAGGTTCCCTTCATTAGAAAGTAGGGAAAAGTCACACGGAGCATGAGGAGCTAGGGGGTCAAATAAACATCGGAACAAATTTTTGTTTTGCAAAAAATTTAAATAGTTTGAAGAAAATAATATCTAAGCATTGGTATTTTATGCCGTATGGATATAATTGACCTTACTAAGGCCATATATCGTGCTCGATAGGTTGTGCCAAAACATACATTTTCATTTACAATGAGCTCGGAGCTACCTCGACGGCAGGGGTAAATTAATTATTTAAGTTATAGTATAATTCTTTTTCAATCTTAAAGCGCTTGTAAGCATCGCTGCAGAAGATTTGTACTTTGTTTCTTCTTTTCTTTTTTTTATTTTGTTTACCATATTCATAGTTTACCGATTTGTTTCCGATTTATTTGATTCTACATTTTTTAGTTTTTTAAGTTTTAACGCAAAGCGAGAAAGAGATTGCGAATGATGCCAAATATGCAGTACGGCGATTCAAAGTATGCTATTGAAACACTCTTGTGCCCAATTAATGTGGGAAAAAGATAGTAAAAAGGAAAGTTTGAATGTTTGTGGGTTGAAATTTACAAAAGTGAACTTTGTGTGTGTGTGCCCCGAAGGCTTCGTTAAAAACTTCTATACTTCTATTTCTGTCCCTACCGTCTGTTCTGGCTGATTGCTTTCTGGCTATGAACTATTTTTTATACACTTATATAAATTTAGGCGGTAGAAATCAACATTCGCTGTTAAGCTGTGAACTGCACGCCTACTTAGATTCAAAAAGAATCTTTATTAAAATCCGAAATGTCTTTTTAAATAAATGAAACTGTTTTAAATAAAATACAATAAAATGAAATTGCACTCTCTCCATTCTGATTTTCTCCGTTAGAAAAAGAAATATAAACTGTTCTGAAATATAAACGAATATAAAAGCTGTTGAACGAAAAAAGTCGTATGTTTATAATATAGGGATCCATATAATATTTACAAGCTTGAGACATACAAATCACATAGATTTTGATGCGGCTTATGAACAGGATATAGACAAAGGTAAATTTGAATAGATTTTCTTAAAACACATATTTATATTAAGCGACAATTTTTTTTTTTTTAAGAACTTCAGTTGATATAGATTTGAAACATTTACAACTAGTCGAGATATAGAGCTAAATATTTCAATATAATCAGGCCACTGGCATGAATTGATCTCCAGATATCACTTAAAATCTTTGTATTGCGAATAATATCGAAGAGGCACCCCAGGCTTTGCATCTTCCAACGAATACTGTCTGAAGTGGTGAAAAAGATTGGTGTAGAAAGCATGTCATGGACCATAGTTTTGTAAAACTGCGCCAACGTAGTCACGTAGTTGCGTAGTCGTTTTTCTTCAGACGCAAATATAATTTGAAAAACTATTAGAAGAGTAAGACTGGTAATTTTAGGAAATTTTGCCTTATAGCCACATATTTTTATAAGGAAATTTCGTTTTAGTTAGAATATTTTTATTTCATATTAACACACTTACCTTTAGCGTATCTTGCTTATAGCGAATATATACTCCATGTAATATCGATTTCCTTTGATTTCGAAACATTAATTTATAACAGGGAATGAAATATGGTCACTAATAATGACGAATTGGACTTGATTTCGTAATCTTATTCCGAGTTATAGCAAGAAACTACATTTAATGCATATTTGCATTAACACATAGGAAGGGGCTTAATAAATCAGACTTCCATTCTGCTTCAATTGTTCCTTGGCCTGTTTTATATTACTACCCTGATTACCTGTATTAAATATGCAAATGAAAAACGGTGTTGTATAAGCTTTATGACGGCACACTTTGCTATAGAAAAAATATCAAAAAGGGAGCACAAATCGCATCCAGTACTCTATTATGCTCCGACGCACGGTAGCGCTATTGTGGCATACTTCATCCACCAAGAGGCATGCAACCTCTGTCTGCTACATTCAATTTGCTTCTCGTACTTAATAAGTCTACTCACAATTTACTCTTTTTTTAGTTGTTTAGCTTTCCTTTTCAAGTTTCTCTTCCTTGTTTGTTTTATTTGTGTATGTTGTACTTTGTGGATTACCATGGTCGATGTTTGGTTGTGTTGCAACTTCCATCAATGTTCACTTTCACTAGGCTTCAAGCCACTCTTATTGTTGCTATTACTTCAACTGGTATGCTGTTGTTGACAACATTTGTTCTTGTTATTTCCGATAGTCGTAATGGAAGTTATTTTGAGCGCACTTATTTATTTTAATAATAAGCCCTTTAAATTCTACAACTAGAAAATGTAGTGGGCAATTGACAAGTGGGCATAAATAACTACAGTTTACATAGAATTTCTATGAGTGTATTTATTGCCCATTCATATGAGCTTTAATTTAGGAATCATCTCTGACAAATTGCCTCTTGAACGAATAAAAGAATCAGCGCGATCCTTATGGTTCAGATCTGCCTGAAGCCCCATATACTATATTCAAAGGATACTAAACATCTTCTGACTTTATGATCAACTCTTAGAACCAGAAGTTGCATATCTTAATGAAACTAACTAAATATGTTAGACTAAGTAACATTGCAGTTTTGTGAAAAAGTTAATAAAATTCAGCTAAGTCCTCAAAGCAGACAGGTATGGGGAAATTCTATTTAGCATTGATTCTCAAATCTTTTAGTCTTATAAAAGTTCATTTTTTTTTTTTTATTGGAGAGTTACTAAATATAATATGTTTGAATTATATAACTACATATTTTTAAACATCAACCGTGATATAAGCGCGCTTTTTATTATAATGGAAAAGCTTTAGATTTATCTCATTTGAAAGATCAAAAGTAAAGGAATATTAAAAGCAAGTCCATCATTCACCAGTTAGTTAAATGCGCATACTTCTCCCGCACTCTCAAAACATTCCCCTTTTTTGTTAGCAATACCCCATCGACAGAAAATCACATGTAAAGGTGTATTTTTGGTTATAGAAATTTGATAACAAATAATATTTAAATATAGTCATCAAATTGAGCATCCTGTAAGTGCAATTGTGCACCACTTTGCACCAACATTGCCGGACTTGTTATTCATTAACATTCTCTGACATCATCGTTCAAATTAACAGATTGGCGATGTATTTAACTGTGGCTTCTGTCAATAAATGACAGAAAGGGTCTGTTGAAACAATAGAGACTTTTAATATATCAGTTCGTTGAAACAAATAGGGTTTTCTATAACTTAACCCATTCATTTAGTTGAATTAACAGATTTTAGTTAATTCAGTGATTTTTAATATTAACAGTACAGGGCTGTTAATATAACTGTTGTCACATCTCTCGCTCTATATTGTTATAAGAAGGCTAGATACAATTCACCAAGAATACAACTTTAATAAAAATCTATTACACTACGAACATTCTATTATTTTTCTTGAGGAAGCAAAGAATATGCAAGTATGTTTATTTCTATACGCTTTGATCCTTCGTTTTCTTCTTTTCTGTTGAATATGCGCTATGATGACGTAAGAGAGCAGTAAAGTTTCTGCGCTGGACAAAAGCAATTTCTGTTGTTCGCAAAAAATTTATTTACATACAAAAATCAGAAATCCATAATATTTGTTGTCTGAAACTGCTTAACACTCATAATTTGAGCTAGAAGCTGTGTCGAGTGTTCCGCTGCATAATAACTTTAATTTAGCCTGTTCGAATGCCTTTCTTCCTAATCGTTGTTGACAATGCAGATACTGCTTCTTAGGCGCCTCGTCACGCCAATTTCTTAGCCCGGACAATTTCATAGTTATATTTCTTGTAATAAAAGGTAAGCGTGGTGTCAATGGTTAAATAGGAAATAACTTGTAAACAATGCTGCTAATAATAAAAGCAGTGAACACGAATACACATACATATTGTATACAAGGAAAATTGCTACAGCTATACGATTTCGTGCTTGCTTTCAAAGTTTGACAGCAAAACTTGTTGATATTTTAAGCTCATACCTTAAAGCTTGTAAAATTTTATGAAAAGTTGTATTGTCTTCTCTGGCACATAGCCAAGTAGAAACAAACTTGGAAATGTTATTACTTGAAGCGGCGAGACTTTCGCTTTTACGATAATCTTTTAGGCCTTTAAATAAAGCTTCCGTTGTTATGTCGTTGACAAAGTGCTAAGTTATTACTATGGCAGTTTAAATTTTTTTCACCTAACCGTTGTTGGTCACTCTTTAAATAATGGCTATGTATATATAGATGTATTTATCAAGAACAACAGATCTGCGAGATAAAACCATGAAAGAGTAAATTTTATATAA
This sequence comes from Bactrocera minax, assembly GCA_021498325.1. Taxonomy (NCBI): domain Eukaryota; kingdom Metazoa; phylum Arthropoda; class Insecta; order Diptera; family Tephritidae; genus Bactrocera; species Bactrocera minax. The sequence goes on along the minus strand of JAKEEE010000168.1, from coordinate 228,982 downwards.
AACAAGTTACCATTCGGAGCAATTTCAATATATTTGAAGATGAGAACGTTCTAACTATTGCACCAATTTTCAATTTACCTGCCATAATTCATACGAATTACTTCAACACCAATAATAAGAACATTAGAAAGCCAAAAAAAAAAACAAGTTTTTGAATGGTCTGATTGAAAACATTTCTTATGCTTGCTAAGTGATTTTGTTTATTAACTTACCATCTGTATTTTAAATAATTTAATAACATGTAAATAAACACGTAAATTTCATAGATTTTAAGTTTGAATATAGAAAGTAAGTAACGAAGGGATTATTTCGGATGTAACCGAACATTTTATACTCTCGCAATTTTCACAACGTTATATTAAATACGAGACAATATTATTATCAGATAGAGATTTGCTCTGAATTTCAATAATACATCCCACCGATTTACAAATATTTTCGATAAAAAGTTAGCCATAGACACTGTCCATATATTCGGTATCTGGGGCCTTGAAAACTTGTATTCCGATTTCGATAATTTTTAGACATGATGTGCCCTATCTTGAGTATACTTTTTGTACAAAGTTTTGTTATGATATCTTTCCCGGTCCTTTATTTATATGCTTTAAAGTGAAAAAATCATTTGGAATTTAAAATTGTGTTATATGAGAAGTAGGTGTGATTGCTATCCGATTTCGCCCATTTTCGCACCATAAAATAAGAATATATTTTTCAAATTGTTTGCTGCTCATGTAATATGGACAAACTATACACTAAATTTAATTCAATGTTTTATAACAAATTGCCAAGTCTAATAAGCAATAAATTAAATCTGTTAATCTTGTCAATTACATGACAAAATTTAATTGATATAAAGAAAAGTGAAAGCAATTTATTGAAGTGTATCGTAAAGTTCATAGTTAGTAAATATTACACATATTTTCAACATTTTCAAGGATCTACAAGTGGCTTTACTTGATGTTCACATTTATTTACTCTACGTACTGCTTTTACATTTCCAACTTAGCCTTTTTATTAGCAGATAATCCATTGTCTACTCAGAAGCTGCAATGTGTGCTCTCTCTTGCTTTCCACAATTCATTGTTCAGTCTGTCTTGTCTCTGTCTCTTGCTTTGTCTTATTCGATATTTCAACTACATAAATGAGTGAGAAAGCGATACTTGAGTTTACATGTGTAATACTGTAATACGTATATACCAATGGTCGGCATGAGAGGAATTGTGATTGTGTGGGTAAGCACCAGTGAGAACTATGTAAGCTTGCATATTGAGAATTTTTTCAATTCTTCTGTGAAATAAGCATTTCCGTACTTTTTTATTAATTGTGTATGTTTTACGATTAAAAGAATTATATTGTACACTAAAACCTTAACTCCATTGTCTTTAAATTACTTAAAACATAAAATATAATTCATAACACCAAAAAGCATTCATAATCATAAATAATTTCTCGCAGGGCATATTTGTTGCCTCGGCAACGACTGAACAATGCAGGGAAAGTGTACGTGTGATGTAAGCTAGCACAATTGTACTATGAAATGTCGACCCCTGATACAGACTTAACCATAATGCTGTTACTACTAATTTCATTCTAGAACTTAAGAGATAGAGGCAAAAACCTTTTAATTTAAAATGAACTTTAATCAGCATTATAAGCCGAACAATGAGTAATGTTATTGGGTTGTTCGGAAAGTCATTTCGTTTTTTCCCGCCAGAGGACTTAATTACGTTTTTTCGAAACTAACTTCACACTTAAGCCCCATAACCATTATATGTCATGAGAGCTGATATTGCAAGGCTTGTGTGTGAAAAAGTTCTATTAATTCTACCCAGTAGTCTTTGGTTGGTGCCTTTTTAAATATGGAGAGCAATAAGCAGCATTTTCGTCATATTTTACTTTTTAACTTCAGAAAAGGTAAAAATGCTGTCCAAGCGAGAAAAAAATTGACGGATGTGTATGGAGAAGGCGTGTTAACAGTACGCCAGTGCCAGAACTGGTTTGCAAAATTTCGATCTGGCAATTTTGATGTCGAAGATGCACCACGGTCTGGAAGGCCGGTCGAAGCTGACAAAGATGCGATAAAGGCATTAGTTGATGCAAATCGGCGAATCACCACACGAGAGATCGGTGAGAGGTTAAATTTGTCGAATTCAACTGTTTATGGCCATTTGAAAGGCATGGACTTAACCTCGAAGCTCGATGTGTGGGTGCCCCATGTCCTTACCGAGCGAAATTTGTGTCGTCGTGTTGACGTGTGTGATTCGCTCCTCAAACGTCTAGAAAATGATCCATTTTTGAAGCGGATTATTACTGGGGACGAAAAATGGGTTGTATACAACAATGTTAAACGCAAGAGGTCATGGAGCAGAAAAGATGAACCGGCTCAAAGCGTGTCAAAAGCCAACATTCACCAAAAAAAGGTGATGCTCTCCGTTTGGTGGGATGTCAAAGGAATCGTTTTTTTTGAGCTTTTGCCGGACAATACAACGATTAATTCAGAAGTCTATTGTCATCAGCTGGACAAATTGAATGATTCACTTAAAGAGAAGAGGCCCGAATTAATCAACAGGAAGGGTGTAGTGTTCCACCAGGATAATGCGAGACCTCACACAAGTTTGGTCACTCGCCAAAAACTTTTACAGCTTGAATGGGACGTACTGCAACATCCACCATATTCTCCAGATCTGGCGCCTTCCGACTACTATTTGTTCCGGTCCCTGCAAAATTTTTTGGATGGCAAAACCTTTACCTCAAATGAAGATGTCAAAAACCACCTGGACGAGTTTTTTGCCAGCAAGGACCAAAACTTTTATGAGAGGGGAATTATGTTACTGCCAGAAAGATGGCAAAAGGTGTTGGACCAGAATGGCCAATATATAATTTAATAAAATATTTATTCATTATACGAAAACTGTCTTTCATGTTCCCCAAAAAAAACGAAATGACTTTCCGAACAACCCAATAATAGTTGTTCCATTAAAAAAGTCTCGATTCCATGCTCTCCATGCTGCATTTTTAGAAAACGGTAATGCAGTATTTTATTTATACAATTAAAGAATCAAGCAAATATTTTTCAGAATTTATATTTTATATTTTTGGAAAATGTATTCTAAGGTATAAAATTTGTTTGCGATTTGCATATCCAAGAAATAGAATTTCTAAACAACTTATCAATAAAAAATTTAGTAAATATAAAATACAACCAATCCAATCAATGAGTGCAAGGTGAAAATACGTTGGTGATATGAAAGCGATAAGATGAAAGAAAATACATACGTAAATATACCATATATATTGAGTGTATAGATACAGTAAAATTCTTCGAAGTTCTTTCCATTTTCATACAGCAGGTGCCATGTGGATTCATTGGATTTATTTACTGCCATTGAAAGGAAATAATTTTGTTATGCATACAAAATACTGTCTCCTTGGTATTTGGGAATTCAGCTGTGATTTATTTTAACAAAGAATAAGAATGAAGGGCTAAGTTCGGGTGTAACTGGACATTTTATATTTACACTATTCGCAATGATCAAGGGGGGGTATATTTTCTGGCGGTATTGGCTAAACTTTATATTAGATAAGTGAAGAAGGGTTAGAAGGGTAAACAAGGAGGAAATATTTTCAGGTAGGCACAAACCATTGTATGGGGGTACATTTATATTTAATGCTAAGTTACATTATGGTTAAGAAAGTATGTACGCATAACTTCAATATAATAACACATGTATTGTCCAATCTAAACGGTATAAAGTCAACTGGAAAGTCAAAAATCACTATACTGGGGTCAGGAAAAGATCTGTATTGATTGCGGTTTTTTGGACATTAAGCTGAACCATGCTTGAAGAAATTTTTTATGCCATTAAATATAATCTAATCTGTCTATAGATCTACAGATTTATTAATATATTCGCCAGAAAGTCCACTAAAATAATGGAAGTCATTATATGAAATGTATGGATGCTAGATTAATTCATCAACCAATTTCACACATTTTCAGCAAAAAGCTAATGTGTAACCAAGATTATACTTATGCTCACCTAATATTACAGATATACCTTACATATTAACTGACATTGAAGTCAATTTGATTGACAATTATGAAGTCAATTTTAAAGTAAATTTAAAATTTTTATATAATATATATATGGATTGGGAGAAGTACTGAACATATTTCATTCAGTTGTAGTACTAGATATCTCACAGATTGGGTGATATTTTCGGTAGAAAGTCAGCCAAAGGCCCTTAGGTCTTCATATTGGGTATCTAGAGCGAAAGCTTGAAAATAACTCAATTCAGTGATACCTTTTTTGGCTATTAAATTTTTGAACTCCCTTAACTTCATATTTTTTAGCATTATTTTGTTTGATGTCACAAATGGTTGACTTGAACCACAAGATATCTTAATAAAACGTGGTAAAGAATCTGGTCTGCTCTGATAATTGGAAACTTTCTTTCAAAATTAGACGAAATGAACCGAAAATATTTATTAACCAAGCAGACCCATGAAAGATTTAGGAAACGTAGAAAAATTAGTACTAAAAACTATTCATAGTTGCCATATTTGCTTCAAAATCTTATTCAAAATTATAAATAGAAAAAAAAAAAATAACTCTGCTAGTAATACTGTTTCCATCGCATTTCGACCTTCAATTCAATAAATTTGATTTTTTAATTAGAATCTTATAAAGTTCCATTTGGATGATCATGAAATAATAAAATATTCTCTCAAATTTCCCACCAATTTAGTTACTAAAGCCAACGTAACAAGTCGACTTTGTGTGCGCAATGCTGCATTGTCAAAAAGTCGACCGAGCTGGTGAGTTAACACCATGAGGAAGAGTTTTGTAATTCAGATTTCCCATTTCAAAACTGAATGGTTTGCAATTTATTGGTTGACAGTATGTCAAAAGTCTACATTTGTATTCTGAAATATCTTAACCAATCAATCAAAGGTGTAAGCAAATTTTTCAGAATGGAACATAAGTACCGTTCAAATCATTTTTTTGGTGTGAAACACCATTTCATTGGTGTTTATATATATATACTTTTGAATATGAGTTTACCTACCTATACGATCCTGGGCAGATAAAAACGACGCTATCTGTACTTATGAGAAATTTCAAAGATATTGCTAGAGCTTGTCAAAAATGTGGATACTTATGATAAGCGAAGATGATATTTTCGTAGAAATAAGCAAAAGTTGTTCCACGTCTTATATTCTTAGTATTGATTGAATTATTGAATTATTGAACTATTTGTTGAAAAAAAATTACTTAGATTTATTAAAGGACTATTTTTAATGAAACACGAATGCTTAAATAACTAATCAAACGTGATCATATAAAGAACTAGAGACATACTATTAATAGAAGGAGAGTCCGAAACAGAGATACCTGTTGTACTTAGTGAAATTCCCCATTAATGCATGGTATTTGGGGTGGAAACATGTCCACTTTTTAAAATTTTTAAGCCACTCGTCTCGTCATCCTTGATCGTTTTAATATATATAAGTCTATATCTATTTTGATTCGTTTTAGGTGTTACATACAACCATGAGGTGAACAAAACTATTATACTCTATGCGACATGGTGCGAGAGTACAATAACAAAAGCTTAGCTTAATATTTAGCATAAGCAACTCGAATAAATAATCACCGCGCACCAAATGTGGTTTCCGGAAATGCAAACATTTTCAACACTTGCATATATTATAAAAGTATATATGTATTTTACTCAACGGCTGTCAAGCAAGTGTCAACGACAATTCGCATGCGTTGAAATTATATTATATCAAGTTGTTTTAATATTTCATAGGCTTACAGTGATGACAAATTAGTTTAGTATTGCAAAAGGTGAAATATTCAATAGCAAAACATATCAATAATTCACATGGAAATACATTAGCTTCCATAGAATCATTCCACATTCCTTCTTCTTACACTTCTTACACCGAGTCCGCAATTTATTAGAACCAATTTTGTACATACTTCTAATATTTTTATACTCTCGCAACATGTTGCTAACAATGACTAACTAACTAATGAAGGAACACCGTAGAAATATTAAATCTTGCAGTCAATATGATACGGAAGGGTTGCATAGGAATCCGTGTAAAGTTTTGATGATGGGCGTGGCACCGCCCACTTTTAGGAGAAATCCCATATCTCAAGAACCCCTTAACCGATTTCAACAAAATTTGGTATATGACATTATATTTGCATTCTTATATCACATTGTGAAAACGGACGAAATCGAATAAAAACCACGCCTACTTCTCATATAATACAATTTTAAGTTTCGTCGGATCCTTTCACTTTAAAGTGGATAAATCGAGCAGCAATTAAGACATGAAAACCACACTTTGTACAAATAGTGCCCTCAAGATATGTCATCTTATGCGTAAAAATAGGCGAAGTCGGATTATAATTTTTTAAGCCACCAGATACCCGATGTTAGGGTCTCAATGCCTCTATCTGACTTTTTAACGAAAATATCGTGAAATCTGAAATATATTGTAATGAAATTAGAGGATTATATTTCCATAATAGTAGTGTACTCGTGTGTCAAAAATGATCAAAATTGGGTAAATACTTTCCCTACCCCAATATACCTAATATAAGGATTTTCAACCCTCCTGTAGACTTTGTACCATATATAGCGGCCAATATATGAGTTATCTCTTTGAAATTCAGAGAGCGTTTCTTTCTGATAATATTGCGTCCATGGACTTAAAATGGATTAAATCGGGTAAGCACTTCTCTAGCCCATATGTACCCATATACAAGGATTTTCAACCTCTGGGTAGACTTTGTATTATATAGTTCGGTCAATCTGCAAGATATTTTAGCAAAATTAAGTGAACTCGTAATATTGGATATACCATAGTTTACTGCCGAAAATGTGAGAAATCGGTCAACAAATTATCCCGCCTCCTATATATTTACTTTACCTTCGTTATTCTAGCAGACTTTATGCCGAATATGTCGGTCACTGTGAGAGCTACCTTCATGAAATTGCGTGAAAACATGTTCCCTAATATACTTGAATAATGAAAAGAGTTAATATGATCAGTTCAGATCATCATCTATCCCAAAAATGCGCGATATAAGAATTCCCGACTTTCCACCTGACTTTAAACCGTTTATGTTGGTGACATGATATTTATGTGATGTGTGATGTGATGTGAATGAAATTAAGTGGATATGTTTTCTTAAACACAATGTGAACTCGTGCTAAATATGAATGAAATCGGTCTAGACCATGGTCTAAGCCCCTTGTTCCTAATGTACTGATTTCCTTTTCTCTGGTTGACTCTTTCCTCATATGTCTAATATATTCATTAAACCACTTTGGTTGAGTTTATATCGCCTATATCTTATTTGAGTTAATTTGATAGATTTTAATATAAATATATCGGACACGAAGCAAAATACAGTAATGAAAGTACGTGAGTCTATGACTTAGTATAAGTGAGTAAGATATCAATGTGATTATAATCCAATAATAATTTCGTCGAATAATGAATGATACTTGAAAATTGAGAGAGTATAAAATGTTCGGTTACATTGAATTTTGCCCCCTTCTTTACTTGTTTAGAATTTTTTGGACAATTCTTTGACAACATATCTATGTAGATGCTAGGTGTTGTGAAATCACACAAATTTTCAGTCAAGTAACACCGTATAATAAGACCCGCTATGGTGAGTGAGTTATCTCTGGTGTGGGTAAACAACAAGCGCCCATTTGAAAAAAAAGCACACAAGGACAGGGTGAATAAAAAAGTACGAATTTCTATAGTCTACGTTCCCTGAAGAGTCTTTGTGTATACGTTCACTGTGTATCATTTATACTTCCGCTTACTTATCCCTATTTTATTACGACTCCGTAGTAGTGAAAAAAAGAAAATATGGATATATTTACAGTGTATACTTTGTAGCACCATCAAGGTTTTTACATATTTGCATCAAGGTATAAATCATTATTCACCTTTCTCTCTTGGGGATTATGAAATGTAGCATTGTCCTTGTGAAATAAATTTTTACTGTGCAGTGCATTTAGAAATACCACCACTCACTCAACACACTGTGGTAACTCACTTTACTTCGAAAATTTTTTTCTTGATTTATCGCTCTCCCTCTCTCAGCTTCCTACTACTTTGTTAACCCCTTCGTAATTTCGTAACGTATTTTGTCACAAGCTTTACCAGTATGGTTACAAGTATAATTCACTACAAAACACTCACCAGGTATCCTATCCCAACGTAGGGGTATAGTTTGGGAGTTTTTTGCTCAATTTTGTTTGATGGGTAAACAAGTTTCCAATCAAGATTCAATTTTGGTCACAGTTGTGCTCATAAAAATGTAAATTTATTGTATTCTTTTCGAATTTCTGACTAAATTTCATGCGAAGCGAATTCGCCAAGTGGGAGTAATCACGCTTCTGACAATGAGCAAACACACACCTATATTATTACCTACGTAAGGACTCAATCTTGTCTTTAAAATATGTTTCTTTGAAACCAGCACTATTTTTGATTACTCAAGTCTGCGTGAAAAAGCAGAAATCGATAACTTTGCAATGGTAAATATATGTGAAAAATCGTTAGCAAAAATTACAAGCTAAATTTACGGTTACAAAAGCGTGTATTCTCTAATTTAAAAATAAATTTCTCATATTGACTTATGGAAGTATTTGCCTACTAAAACACGATTAAAGAAATCAAACTGTTATACTGTTTTGAAAACAAACAAAATATAAAATGACATAGTTAGCAATAAAGTAATAATTTTAATGGAATGGTTTAATTGCGGAGAGTTAAAATATTGTGAAAATTTAGTTACCTACTTTGAGGGCATCAACTGTGATTGATGAGTTATATACTTCATTGTGGCTGGTAAATTATTCCTTGCATTCTTTTGGATTAAGCTCTGTGGTGAACAGTTCTTTTCCAGAAAATGTCTAATATATTGCTCTTCATAAAATGCAGCAGTCAATTATATAACAATTCGATCTTTCCATTCCTCTAATAAATTTTTTAAAGCGTAATTACAAAGGCTCCGGTTACAACCTATAAGTCGAACAATATATAAAAATTTTCCTTAACCCGCAAGAGCTTTATGAATGTCCGTTAAATATATTATATATCGTTAAATTAATCTAGTGCTTCTAAATGTACTACCAAATATTTTATTAAAAACGTGGTGTAAAAATAACCTAGCCTATTATGCAAAAAAAGAGGAACTTCCTCTATTAAATTTAGTATATAATTGAACATTGTCAATAAATGAGTGTTTTATTTTCGATATGAAACAATCAGAACTTGTTCGTCAATGGTAGGACCAGTAGTTTGTAATTAGAATTCGGCATCTAAATTTTACTCAATTTACTCAAAGATCAACCAAAAAGTTTTAAATAAACTTAATTAACTAAAAATTCTGAACTCTCAAATTCCCACTACTGGGCAGCCCTTTAAATAGCACACGTACTTACCTACATTATATTGGGTGTTATAAGTGGAACGTGCGCTGAATTGCTCCTTGCGCTGAAGTTCCAAATTTTTGAATTGGCTTCCAATCTTCCGGCACACAATCGCCACATTCACAAATCAGCAATACTAGCGGCTGGGACTTCTCGGTACACACGGTTACTGGAACCTCACTGGAACCTTACTGGAAAACCTTACAAATTTAAGACCGTACCACAGCTGTGATCGCTAAGTATATTATAAGCTTATTAGTATGAATGGAAATACCAAGCTGCAATACATACACCTGTATGGGCCTTCAAATTATTTCGTAGAACATTATGATAGTACGAAAGTAATGCAGGTGGTTGTAGAAGAAACGTACCTATTGGGAATAAAGCTGATGATAAGCCGAAAGCAAGGAAATTTTTTGTTTGAGTACAAAATAAAGGAAGCAGGAGCATACTTTTATGGGTTTAACGATAGTTATTTTCTTTCCAAGCCTGTATAAATAAGAACGCCAAGAAGACACTGGTCTACAGAGACAATGAGGGGGAAAAATATTAAATAAAATTATCTCTTACTTTGAAAGCGAATTGAATTCGAGCAATTAATTATTTTTTCTTCCATTTCCGGTCTTGACTAGTTCCCTGCAGATAAGGCGTTTTGCTAGAAGCCTGGTACAATATTTAAATTTCTGTACAATTGTATCAAACTTCAGCCTTTCAAAATAAGGATTTTTCGATATACCACGTACTAACCGATATATATGGAAAGAGAAAAACCCATACTCGGTATATGTGTCAATTTTGCCCTTTCAAGAAAGCAGATTTACTTCAAAAAGTTCGCTCAATTTCAACATAGTTGTGCTCTGTGTGTAGCTTGCTCAGTCGGACGTACAGACAGAAATTACGAAATCTCTTCTCCTCGTGATCTTGTCATGTAACTTTTTATCTAAAATGTTTATATAGATTGTGCATCGACTAGTTATAGGCATTATAACAACTTCAAAGTAAACAAAACTGATATACTGTTATGATATTAGGCGCACCTGTTATGAAGCGATCGCTATTTTTTTCTTAACTGAGCGATTTGAGGAATTTTAATATCTTCTGTGTGCTGTATGTATTCTTTCAACAGCTTTTGAACACGTACTAGTTTCCAATATAACCGCTATATACACCAGATTCGGATGACACAGTTTTAACAGTAGTTGCGGTCACGCATTCGTTCACTCTTCACTGGGACCACTTATACCTATCCGTTTGCCGGATTAATTGGCGACTAAGTTATAACATTCCAATAACTTCTCGGATACATTAAATAGTGCATTATATTGCACCACTTTATAGCAAATACAGTTAAGAAATTAGAGAAATTTCCAGCGAAGTGCAGAATATAAGAGTTAATGAGATGAACATTATGCTGGCCACACTATGATGGAGTAGGATTGGGAATGATTAGTAGCACAATTTATCACAGTTAAACAAATATTTTAATTGTATGGATTCTTCGCAGTAAAACACCAAACCAGTCAAGAAAAATAATAGTTTAGAACTATAGTTTCCTGACTAAGATCAAATTAGTAAAAATGGTTTGAAAAACGTTGCGACTTTTTGGTTTGCTTAGGAGGAGATAAAAGTAGCGGCTCAAAACAGAATCTAAAATTGTTTCAGAGAAAAGTATTATACCAAGGTCAAAATAACAGTTTATAAGTACTGGTATAAGGTTGACTTCACCACAGGGTGCTTTGACCATATAAAAAAGAAATAAACGACTAATTAATCGAAGTCATTTTGATTGCTGCAACGTATACGAAATAAAAGCGAATTGTCTTCATAAAATGGCACATATGTTAGAAAATTAAATTAACTCACACTTAAATTTTACATAAAAATTATATATTGAATATATTATCGATTTTTTATGTTAATACTTTTATGCTCTTATATCTAAAAGTATACACATATTCATTTATTGAGCTTATGCTTATAACACTCCAAAAGAGTGTTTGAATATTCCTATTCCCCAGTAAGATATCTTATCATACCAGTTCAAAAGTTCAACAATATTTGTGCTACCGCCGAGTTGACGGTAAATTTTTCAGGAACTGAGTTTTATATACTTAATCGTATTTTCGTTTTGTAAAATACACTTGAAAAGTACGAAAAATAAAAGCACACTAGTAAGCTTGCCTTGTTGTGCCCTTGACAATCTTCTAAATACTTGTTCAAGTAGGCGTCTGCAACAAAAGTGGAAAACACCAGAAAGCAACATATGTTTTCAATACGAACACCTCAGCATTGTACTTAGTGTATTAATTTCAATCCATCCATTGAAAAACACCGACAGACATCAGGGGATCACTGAGATGGAAAAGAGAGGTGCTTCGCTGCTCAAATGACAAACAAAGAGGGATAAATGAGAAATAAGGGAGCGTTAATCAGCTAACACTTGGTCGATTGGCGCTGAATAAAATTACATTAGGATGGGTCTACATTTTTTTAGATTATAATACATACCGATAGAAAAAAGTGTTCACTTGTGGGTTTTCGGATTCAACAACGTAGATAGCATTAGCCTCAGATATATCTTTGAAATCCACAGTCTCACTATATCTGAGCCGTCAAAGTAAATGATTTTAATTGTGTCTGCTTTCACAATCTGTTAGCAATTGTTGCTGAAACATGAACATGATTGCATTTATATATTTTAGCAATAATATGCAAAACATAAGACTTGTAATACCGTTATCTATTAACATCTTAAACTCATAGAGTAGACAAGACCATCATGTCCATAATGTCTTGTGGATAGAGTTGGAAATCGAACTACAAATCTGAATAGTTTCCATTTATGGTTATTTTTATTGCTGCTGGGTTATTTGGTTTTAAATGATCTGGAAATAATCCTCCTATAGTTTGCGTGCTAATATCTTCTCTTAAAAAGATCTTCTAGTGTTATAAATTTTGTTTGCGAAATGATCACTAAGTTTGGTGGAAAAATTATTACTGTTAATAATTATTAAATTTAAAGATAAAGAATATTTATATATATATATATAATATATTTATTTAAAGAATATTAATTTAGGGCGAAGTCACATTAGATGGTCAAATGTCAAAATTCGCCACGAGCAAATTGACGATCTAGAATACGACCCAACAATCGATTATGGCGCGATTATCTTGATCCATGCCTTGGAACTCCGGCTGAAGGCACTGGGACTTTTTTTAGCTATAAGTAATTCTCGGTTTCATTTACTTTTCTAAACCAAAACTATTGAGGCACTGTTTGTGTTCCATACACGCCTTGTTATAGGAACTCTAAATATGTGACAGTAACAAATCCGGAATATTTAAAATATCCTAACTGCTTTCCAATCATATCCCAAAAATTAATGTTAGGAGCGCTCTAAATTTTTATGAACTACAAACATTTCGAGTTGTCTTCAAAACTTTATCGTAGAAACTCTTGTGCAGTAAATCAACGTACATTTTATGTAGCAGATCAATTTTATTAATTATAAATTCAATGGAATGGGTTAAGTCCATTTGATTCCATGTAATTATAAAGTATGGAAGATTACTTTTTAAAAGAAAACTCCACTCAACGTTTCAGTTGTTGCAAAATGGACCACCCGTTACCCTAGCATGACTCAGTTACGAATAATATTGCATAATGCATAAGCATTTCCATCTTTCAAACTAGATATGCACTTCATATTGGTTGACATGTGGTAATAGAAACACGTAAAAAATTGCCAAGTTGACGATACAAATGAATCGTATCCATATCTTTTTTCGCATTTGCAATGAGCACAGTAATATTAGAGATAATATAAGCGTGTGACAAAACAACAATTAACTACGTGCTTTATAACGAAACGATTTGATAATGACAAATGACAAATGACAAATGACAAAAGACACTTGTTATAAAGGTGATATGCAAAAGACTTCATTAATTAACAAATTAGATTAACCTTAAAACAAAATTCCTTTTTTTTTTTTAGGAGAACATGTGAGTCTATATTCCATATAATTTTTAGGAGACCAACAGAACGCGTAGACGCGGAAGACTATATAGTAAAATGGCTTAATGATATTCTGAAATTTTAATTTAATTGAAAACCAAAATATCGGCGAGTGAGTCTAATATCTGAAATATTGATTGACTAAGTTAAATTTTATCGATGGTGAGGATTTTCCTAAACCATAAATGCATGTTTTCATGAAATATTTTTGCTTGTTATACAACACATCCACTTTACTCATTATTTTCTTTACTAACTCATTTTTTTTTCCTTATTTGGAAATTTCAACTAAACTTACTCCTCGATGTCAAATTCACTTCTTAATACTAAAATTCAAGCAGTATCTTTTAGGTATATCTATTCAAATAAAATACAAAGCAATAATGAGAGACGTGCTGTGAAATACGAGCAGAAAATTCCGAGCAGAAGAAGCCTAGAAAGTTAATAAAAATGGTTTTAAAATACAAACCTGATATACACGGGACTCCTTGCATTTAAAAATGTACAAAAACAAAACATGGAATTCTAAATGCTATTCTCTCCTCAGCAGAAGTTTAGTGTGACACATTAGTGACACGCTTAGTAAGTTTAAACATTTGATAACAGAAAATCGGTGAAATCTTATGCCTCAGTAATTGCTAAACAAATGTGAAGCAAATTTGGTACATAACACTTGGTTGTTTGAAAATCGGCTAGGTAAGACTACAACCACGCTTACTCCCCATATGATCCCTTTTTTAATGAAGATATCGCAATGTGGGAAATTACTAGAAAATTTCTTTTATAAAATAATTTGGCTTGGTACAAAAGAATACATAAAATCGCTTCAGTACCTCCAGTTGACCTTATAACTTAAGTGAACATGTTTTTAAAACTAACAACTTGTAGCGAGAATATAATTATTAATTTTATACTTTTACAAACAAAATGATCAGGATGGCGAGACGATTTGAAATCCATGTCTATCACAGACAAGCGGTAGCTTGAGTAAATTTTGAGGTACCTTAATGAAACTTGGTACACATATTCCTTGACATTATTAGGTACTGCTAGTGAGCGAAACCTGATCATTCTCACACCCACAAAATGCCGTAAAACGAAAAATTTTAAAGTGCTATAACTAAGCAACAAACTCAGATACAAAAGTGTTATTTGATACAGAAGATCAAAATGTAACAACCGAACAATGGTAGTAAAAATAATACAGTGTAGACTCAAAGAAGCTTTTATAATTTTGACAATTTGTACGTTGCTCCGATCTATGTTAGGCTTAATTCACTTATCTAATAAAAGCTATAACAATAAAAGCATAATTTCATGCTAATGTGTGCGAGTGAACCCAATCAAGTAATGACCTTGGCATTGACGAAATTTCCATAATTTTCTAAAGAATAATACCAGATGCGTGTTATACCAATAATATAAGGCAGACATGTGGATCACTTTACAAATTGGAATATAAGCATGGTAGTAAAGTTCGACCTTTGTACTAGGTAACGCTAAATTGTTATACACTTCAAAGCAAAACTTAAGTAGTAGTATAGTAGTAGTATGCAGTAAGCATATATAATTTTAACAATATACCTTCAGAAATTGAGTCTATTTAATTGACCTTTGTTTTTACAATTATATCAATATATTTCACACCACATAACAAATTATATTAGAATAACGTAGAGCACTACCTTTTCATTACTACCTTTATTACTACCCTTTTTTGGGAGCATTTGCTGCTAATCTTAGCTCTATTGTAGATAATTTGTGAAGTGTAAAGTAAAGGATAACTGTGAAGAAACAAGTTTATATCCATCCAAAGCCTCTTTTCCTTTCTCCCCTCCTACTTCTTTTTAATTTTACTATGTTTACTATTCTACCTTTACACTTTCATTGAGAAAATGCAGCTTATTTCAAAGCCCGGCGCATTTTAGTCAAACTCCGTGCCCCAACAACCAACACCAATTTCTTCACCTGCATTCATAGGCAAAATTCAAGGCAGCCTCCTTAAACACCTGCGAGATTAAAATCTCATTTGTTAGTCACATCAAATCAAAACCAAATTGCACTCCAATAGAAAATGAAGACAAAATGCCTCCCAGGAGGCAAGATTTGAAGTTTAAAAACCAGCGAACGCTTGTCACTATTTAAGGAAAGCTAGCTATGATGAAATTGTAGCGGGGTAGATTGTGAGATGCGAAATCAGTAACTTATCTTTACCTCACATTTTGGCGTAGCGAAGGCGAAGATGCGAGGGCTTGCTTCGTGCTATTATGTTTAAGGATATGTTCGCCTAATCCTAAGCCCAATATGTGCTTGTGTTCGTTGGTATTTGGTACTATGAATACTAATGGACACATTGTGGTTGTCATCCCCATCCGATCAGCAGATTTTGACGTGTGTTTTCCTGCTGGCTTAACAGTTTTGTTAGTTTCTTTTTTCAGGTTTCCCTGTTTGCTACATAGTTAACCAGCTGAATCCGATGTGCTAAGGCAACGAAAACAAACCACAAAACCAAGCATCTACTACAAAATGGTTTAGGAACATACACACATCCGAAAATACGAAGCATGCGTTCGACCAAGAATGAAACCAGTGTTTGTTGCCATAATAGTGTAGGAGTTTTGCTTGCAAGAGAGCGAATGGCTTTTATAAGCAAAGCAGGTACAAAAGGTCAAAATTCGGTTATATGAGACAATAACATAACAAAATATAACAGACTTGAGTGATGATAAGGCATGTAGATGTTTGCACTAGAGAGCTCTGAGATAAAGCAGTAGCTCTAAAATACCTTTAAAGGCCACAAAAAACCAAATATCGACACTCTGATAATTGGATTAGTATTAACAAACGCAAATTTATAGACAAGCACAGATGACAACGCCTAAAATAGAAAAGCGAAATGTTACTTCGAGAGTTCGTGTTACCAACGCCTTGTGGTTTTGCGGCAAAACGTGATGCAGTTCAGAAGCTTAAATATCAACGAGAATATGTTTGAGAATAACCACTTACTAACTGTGATTTAGAATGAAAAGGATGGCTGGGAATCTCAGTAGAATGACTTATGCTGTTTGTCATAAAGGTCATAACAAACGATCCCTTCTCTTATTGGTACGGATAAGGGAAATTATTTATTTTGTTAACAATTTGAAATTTTTTTAATTCTGCCTCTGTGATTTACAAAATTTCTCGCTCTGTTCCAATAAAAGTTTTGTCAGGCTCTTCATTTCTCTTATCAGCAAGGTGTAGTCCTTAGTTCGCGGTATTTTTACACTCTCGCAACCTGTTGCAACGGAGGATAATAGTTTTGTTCACCTAACCCATATTTGTAACACAAAAAGCTAATCGAGATAAATATAGAGTTATGTTAATAAAATGAGGTGAATACCGGTTGACTATCTGTCCATCCGTTTGTGTAAGCGATAGTTTTAGCAAAAAAATTAGATATCTTGATGAGATTTAGTATACATGTTCATGTGTACATAGAGAGGTCGCTGTTGTAGTTAGATGATAATTAGAGTACATATACTTAGACTACATATCTCACAAGCCACTAAACATATACGAGTATCAACTAAGATAAGTCCTTCCGGCACTTCCTCATACCGTGTCAAAAAAGGGGAAGTCGTGTAATAACATGTTCACTCTCGACCCACTAAGAATACTTAAACTCGTTGAAAAAATGTCAAATTAGAATGGTTAGAATGCAAAATTTTGAAAAAAAATATGCGAAATTGACAGCCCGAGCATAGAGCAGAATAAACGCAACATTTTTGTGAGAAAAAAATTTGCTACAAGTTAGCATCTAAGTTAGACATATATAAGTTATTTATATAAAAGTTAATATGATTCTAACATAAGCGCGATTTAATGACAATTGCGCCTAGCAAGTAATATTTGTTTTACACGTAACATTTTTGAGAAGACATTTTTGTATATCTTGAACCTTGCCTTTAATTCTTGCAAATTTCATGATTGATTCGCTGTGGAGTGCCTTTAACAGAAACCTGGATATGGTTGAACGTAACGGACGAAGTAAGATAATTTGTTACAATTATTAATAGTAGTCAGGTGATAGTCTGAACATGTTATTATTGTCCCTTTAAATTCTTTCGCTAATGACATAGCGTGTTACAGTCTTTGAAACCAAAAATCCTTAGGGGTTATTAGTTTCTATGAAGGTTTTTCTGATTAACAATCTCATTAGCCTTGATACTTAGATCTCTGCATGTTATTACTTCCTTTCTATTAAAACTTAGTTCTCAAAAGAGATTGTGTGAAAGTACTCATGAATCGTTTAGATTCTAATGGTGGAAACAATAAATAAATATATCTGCAACAAAAGTTCAAGACACTATAATGGGGATATCTGTTGTTGTTACCAACCCTCTAGGTATTGAATTTTGCAGCACAATATATATGCATATATATATATATATATATATATATATAGATATATTTGACACTGCATTAAAATACAACTGCACTATACAGAGTACAATCCACTTGCATCAATTAACACCCTGTCTTTGCATGTATATTTTCACCAAAAACCAAGGATATGAGTCAGATAAGTGATAATATTTAATTCGGGGAAAACAGAATTTTTTGATATATATGTATATAAATATTTGTACTTACATATATTATATATACACACATACATATAACTAAATATATAATATGTAAATACTTGGCAAACATAGATCTACTATATTTTGCACGATGATATAGTATCCATTTGTAGTTGATCCAACGAGTAGTCAAACGAAAATAATCTCGAATTCATTCTTAGACAAGTTGTCGCTCAGTAAAACACATACAATGCTTTATTTTCTTGTTAATGCAGTAGGGATTCTTTCCTAACCTACTTGTCTTTGTACTTACTGGAAAGGCATTTCACATTTCTTTGTTCCTACATTTTTGGATTATAATTTACTTTAATTAATTTATGATAATGGAAAAGTGAAACATTTTTATGTGAATGCTTACGTTCAATAACAACTCGAAATAAAGAAAATTTATGCATTCGACAATTTTCGTAAGCTAAGGTAGATGTTTATAATGTGAACGTCTTAAATACAAATAAAAATCTCTGAGTGGTAATCAAATATATAGGGTACCAGGTATATGGAAAACATGAAAAATAGCAAATATATTATCTTCTCATTAAAGCAATATCAATAGCGACTTAATACCGCAACTTGTGAGTTGAAAAGCTTCAAACGAATTTCGCCTTCGACAAGGTTATAATTGAAACATGGTATCTAAAATGCGGCAATCACTCAGAATTCATATATATGAGAATTTTTGCGTTGAAATAACCATAGTGCAAAATTTGTCTAGTACTTTCGTTTTGTATGCAAATATTATTACTGCCATGTCATATTATTATGGTGATTTCGAGAAAAAGTCTTCTTGACGGTGACATGTGCGCTCAAACTAATTATGGGAAGTTTTTTGAGTCTTTTGATCCTTATACAGATTTTAAAATATATATATTTTTATTTAGAGAAGACATCATAATAATCTTGACATCTTAATCTTATTTTAATCATTGACACATCTTTTTGTAAGACTTAGTAGTGTGAGACCTTTCGCAGCTCAAAATTCTGGATTACTAATAGAACTTAGAAATAGAAAATAAGCTTTTGAGTCTGAGTTTGAAACTAATATGTATGTGATACCCAGATTTTGACGTAGAAAAACGAGCGCACGCTCCACATGATTCGAACTTTCGACCACCAATCAACTAGCGAAATTAAGCCGGGAACATGCCAAAGAACTTGTCGAGTCCGAATGATTAACTGAAAGTGTGAGCAACAGCGATCAATGGTGTCATCAATATTTCAAACATATATATGCTTTCACTTGGTAGTATAGGCATCGGAGATGATGAAAAGTTATAAAGCGAAGGTTCGACGAATCGCATGGAATATTCATTGGATTCTGAAATTCAAACCGGCTGCGGATATTTTCACATCCCTTTCGCGCTCATTAATTTCACACATGATGGGACATCGAAACGTTGGAAATATCGTAAGGTTACTTAATCAGAAGATCTGAAGATATGTTCTGAGAGAAATATCCTAAGAACACTTCGAAATATTTTACTGATAAAATCATAGACTTCAGAGAGTATGTAAAAAAAAAGTGGAAATGGTTAATAATTTTCATGTTCGACAATCAAAGACCCCAAAATGTTTTGTACGACTACTTCAAATTTTCTCATCATTCTCACATCTATGTGCTTGGATTACATGCATAAACATATTTCCAACAAAATTGAAAATCAGTGATGTTGTTTAGTAGACGCTTGCAAAGTTCTTGGATTAGTTTTCCCACCACACTAGTGGTGTACGTGCATGGAAGTACGGGTAGAAGTTTTAGATAATATTTTTTTAAGTTCGTACATTTTCGCCTTCAATATACACCTTCTACATCAAACTTGTATGCAACTAATTACACCAAAAATTCTTTACACCTTCTCACCTACACTTTGGCAACTTGATTGCTGCACGCCTTGATTACACGATGAGCGGAAATTAGCATTAATCATTCGCTAACGCCTGTCTGAGTAGTCACACCAAATTTGTAAAATGCAACGCGATGCAGCTGCTACACGTGCAACTGCATCTACGATTGCTGCCATTAGTAATCGTTGTGCACCATGACGTATACGTAATACTAATTTCCGCACAGTTTTTTTCAAGCTGAAATATTGAATGACTCGCTGCACATTGCTGCAGTGCGTGTGTCTGTAATTTTAACGCAAAAGTTTTGAAACTTTTCGGATTGCTTGAAATCACATTGTACACCACAGAAAAAGATAAAGTATGATTTCCCTCAGATATCTTGGCGATTATCGCCTAAAATATTTACCTTAAAGTCGATCTGACTATGAGAAAGCCATCAGAATAGTGCTAGATAGATACCAGTCGCTCCTTCATGAATTAGTTATTTCTTGCAGATGTTTTCCCACATAATATAGGTGCTGCTAGAGGGATGGAAATTATATACTAGGTGTGTTGGGAGTAAGCGAAAGTGGTGTTTTTTGCACATAAGCAAATTATTACCAAGAGAGAACTGTCGTATAAATTCACTGGTTATTCACTTTTCGATGTGCACTTTATGAGACTAACCACATAGTTGAGAATTTTAATATTATGTATTTGATTAATTAATTTGACAGCAAATCTATTGTACCCAAGAAAACATATACAAGCAATTTCATTAATACAACTCACACATTTTTGTGGGCTTAGAGAGGAATTATCACCGGATATCGCATTTTTTACGCTATACGATAAGGTACTGACAAAGGAACTTGATGTCTACAACTCTGTTAGTTTGTGAGATTGTAACATTTAACATATTAGAGGTGAACCTACCTACCGTATTTCGAATGTATACTGAAGGAACGAACACATAAATACTCACATTTAAAATTGCTTTAAAAACAACAAATAGCCGTTCCAACCAAGTTAGCATTTTTACGTTTTGGCCAATTTGTAGGCGTGTCAAGCGGCCGATCCAATCGTCTGCAATTCCATCCCCAAGGAACAAACCTGCCAAGTTTAATCATGATGCTTAAAGACTTAGTCGAGTGAAGAAAACTAGTACAATGTGAAATTTGTTGCGAAAGTATAAATATATAAACCTGTACTTGTTGTACATTAGAAATTACAAACATCCGCTCTTTTATATTACATATAATTTCAACAAGGCAATTTATTTATTTTATTGCATTTTTTCATAGGTATTTAATATATAAAGTATTTCGTACATTTTAAGGTATATCTAAGCTATTTCCTACATTTCACTCTTCGATATGAGAAGAAGTTTAGTTTAGGTCTTTATGTGCTTTATCTAGTATTCTATGGTTGTATGCCTGCTCACTTAGACTCACCACTACACTCAGCACAACATATTTGTCATATCGTTTGCGACAGCTCGTATGCATTTGCAAGATGGCGCTTGTAATTCAGTTTCCTAGTCATCTTAGAAGTTAATAACATTTACTAAATTACTTGGAAAACTTTCTCAATAAAATAAATTAATTGCACATTGTCCTTTTTCAATTCCTTCGGGCAATCAATTATGCCAAATATATAGCACTTAATTAAATTCATGCAGATATTATTTAATTTGATTTATATACAGAAATGATTCAAATGCATAAGGGTTATGCGTATAGAGTACTCCGAACAATAAATATTCTACTTACTGATGTACAATAATAAAACAATGATTTAAGCAGAATACACAATTGATACTACAGCTGGTAGCATTTAACTTTATTTGATATTTTACATTCTTTCAAGAGGGAAATACTGTAGAAATACATACATGCACAAAACATAAATTAATTTTGATTTCATTAGCAACTTGTATTACATTCGATTTAAATGTGTTACATTCAAGACAGAGGGGAGGCCATAAAAAAGATATTTGATTTAGAGAAACAAAATTAAATTATGCAAATAGACTAATCAAATAGTTTAAGAAGGGTTTTTCAAAAAACCTTATTGCGAATTGTTCTAGATTGACAACAGTTCTTATGCATAGTGTAGATCTTCTTCTTTTGGCACTGGAAGACAACTTGTAGGCATTAAAAAAACCAGCGGATATTGCTTTACCAAAAAACCTACTGCCATACTGCGCAAATACCAAGCTTCTTATTTTGAATGAACATATGAATCCATACCTCTTTACGCTTAAGAAACTAACTTTCGAAAAGTGCAATTTTTATCATACCACCTTATGTATTCTCCTTCCAAAATTTGTTGCTTTCAGCTCGCATTTTTCAAGCAATTATACCCCTAAACGCAAAGAAAACGTTCATAAAGTAGCGTACAAGTACATACGGAATCTGGAAAGAAATTAAACCTAAAATTAAATACTTTATAGATTTTGAAGAAGTATTAAAAGAGTCTTACGGTAATGTTACATTTTAATTGTAACCTCACATTTCACCAACAGCTTGACAGGTTGGAACCACATAATCTTATACATTATAAGAACCAGGTACTCTTGGTAGAGTGTGAAAATAAATGGAACCGGATTACGGTGGCGCCCAAGTTAATGTCAACGGATTATCAATAATGACTTTTAATAAAAAATTTCAACGAAAAATACTCGCTATGAGACCCTAACTTTGCTCCTACAGACCAAATATATAGATTTAAGACACTTCTCTTCGATAAAATTATGAGAGTGTATTGCAATTAACACCGTGAGGTATTGAATGAAATGAGTTCACAACTTCCTATACAGATGATGGTAACCTTATTTACCGATATTGACATCTTGAAATGTTTCACACGTCTGCAATTCACACAAACTGCGAACGTAGCTAAAACTCTCACTTTAAATTTCTCACTTATTGCAAATATGTACACCAAGTTAACTTATGTGAGAGTGATGAAAAGAGTTCAGTTCAAGCAAGCATTGTAATCTTCCAACTCTAATTTTACGCAGTATTTGGCATGAAAATTGCTTACTAAGTGCAAGTGCGAAGATACTTGCCACACACTACCATCAATGCAACATAACTGAGTGCAATTTCTGCACTCTACGTGCAAGCTCACAAAACGCAAAAATTAAACTAGCCTGAGAATTTTGTACACATAAGTAGAATTAAACACATAAATTTGTATATAAAAAACCATCTACTTAACTACAATACCACACCAGGTACTTTCCACGAAGAATTACCTCCGGAAAATATAATATTAGAGTAAATAGTTACAAGCCGTCACGTTTCTGCCTCAAGACAGTGAATGCCTCTCTCTCTATTTGTGGTTACATTTACGTGCGATAACCATACGTGTGTGGCATGATACTTTCATAGCCTGCATTCAAATTCATAATTTAATGAGACGGCGATTTAAGTAAGAAATTGCTGTGTGCAGTAAGCATGGATGATATGATATTTGTAATAACCGATAATGTTTCAGTAGCTGTGTAGTCTACGCTATTCTTGTTTAACAAATTAGACACGCACAAAAAACAAAGTCATTTCGAAAATGAATTACGCAGTTCAACGTTGAAAATTTGGGTATTTTGATATTTTGATATTTTGTACGGCTATTAGAAATAAATACACAGTCGTAATCGAAATATGCAAATAAAGAGTTATGCTTATACAATATAATTCTATAATGGAGTAGAACTTTTAATGAGGAAATTAATATATTCGTTTCGAAATTTATAAAATATATTTCTTTAAATTGTGTATATTGTATAATAACTTTTCAGCAACTGCGGCTGATCTACCCCGGAATATATGTATATGAAGACATTTATTATTTTCACATAAAAGCCATAAAAAATCAACCAAATTTGACAGATTGGCACTTTTCTACAAATATATTTTTCAATATATTCAACTCAAATGAATACATAAGTATATAAAATATTTCAACTACTCCAGACACGTTATCATCCAGCTAATTCCAATTCTTCGTTTCTTCCTTACCACATTGCCTTAGTATTGGAAATTATCGTTACGTGTATTGGATATAAATGCCATTTTAATAAAACTCTCTACCGGCTTATAGTAACTTGTCTTCATACCTTACAGTATTATTAATAACAAAACATAAATACAAATATACATATGTGCATGCACGAGGCATACACTTTGTTAACCTGCTAATAAAGTCATACTTTCGGTCGGTCATTGTGCCTAAAATTCATTACATGAGTTGCTGGATAGTTTCTAGGAAATCCAGCTTCAATTCACAATGACTATATTTCACTTTAGATTCATAGGTGTTGGAAGAGAAGATTAACTTTTGGCACCAAACATTATTATGTAAAATGAAGTAATGCTTATATATAGTCATATTGATAAGTCAATTGGAAGAATGAAAATCTCTATATTGACACCAATTCATATTGCGGTCCTTACAATATTCAAGAGAGGTACGAAAACCATTACATCGGATATAGTGGTAGCGCATAGTCCTAAATTCTACATAATGCCATGGCGATTGTATTTTATGAACATTATCCTCTCGGTCTAATTGTGTAAAACTAAATCTAGCGTAGTAATTCTCCACTGTTTAATAATGCCACAAATGTTGTTTTTCAACTGGCAATATATTTATATGATTTTAAAACGTTATTCCGGTGCAATCCGGTCCTTGCACCGTAACCTGTCAAAGTATACTCAACATAAATGCTAAACACCTGTGTTAGCTTTGGATTTGGTTCAACAACTATCCATTTATGAAATCAAGACTAATAGAGGTAAGCAATAATTGGCTGCTAGTTTTTCTGCTGAGGTTCCGTAGATGTTTATTGTGATATAAAATAAAATTATGCAAAATTTTTGCGAAAATATTAAAATAAAATAATTTTTATAATATTATGCTTAAAAGACTTGCTGGTAAAAGTGTTAGGGATATTTTTAGTCTATTAGAAAATTTAAAGTGCACTGCCACCACCCACTTTTCACTTCCTAAATAAATTCACTGCATTCTTGCTTTTTACTTTGCAACTTTAAGATGTCGACTGACCCAATTGATTGGTAGTTAAATAGCAACTATCTTCTTCGCTACCGCTTTCCGTCGCCTTCTTTTCATGAGTTTTCTTTTTTCTCCCTGCAGTTTGCACAAACAGAAAATTTTGTAATAGTATTCGGCTATTTCCGTGATGCAAATGAAACCATTACTTAAATGGAGAATTGCTAATAAATGCAAGTGCTGTAGTTTGAGAAGTAGTGGCAAATAGTGCAAAAAGATTTATAGTTTTTAGTTTGTAAGTTGAATTAGGTAATCATTCTAAACTTTACTAATAAGGGCTTGTTAACACTTAAGTAATATTACCAGAAGCATTACTTTACTTTCCTGTTCACTAAAACGAAGATGAGACAGTTCAATGTGCTTACCTTAGGCTCCGTTAGCCTAATGTTAGTTAAATCACTCTCCTAACCAAAACACCTGAAGTCATTAACTATGGCTATAAGTCCCCATTAAAAGTATTTGCTTTTCTTAACAAATTTATTTGATATTTCGAGAATCATTACAATCATTACAATAATTGCAATTATATTACTTATTCCACAATAGATCAATGTTAAATTTTATTCAGGTATATGATCATATGATCACCAATTTATTAATTTAAAAAACAAAAGACAATTAACGGTATCAAACGTAAAGAGGGACATGATTGGTTAAAATGTTCTTTAAAGGTAGCATTGGCCCTTTCTCCATTAGGTTTAATGTAGTTTGTAAACTTCTCAGCAATCTGCCAACCAAGCTTATTGTGGACATAAGACTTCAAATAGTAGCATCGTTAAGTGACACGTGGCAACTCTCCCTAAAAATTACCGAAACCGTGTCATGCTTTTTAAACCGAATGCCTATTAACCGAATATGATAATCTGTGCCTACAGATGACTTTATACCGGAATCTTAATGAAATTAAGTGGACATATATTACGGAGTATTACCGTTCGCCCTTCACACAGTCCATATATTAGCTTCTATTTGGCTTCCATATAGCTGTGGTTGATCCTATACCATACTTATCGGTTAGTGAGAGGGATGTATCTATGGAATTAAGACAGAATATTTCGCTTTAGATATTATGGGTCAATTCCCCAAAGGGTGACAGTGTCCCCTACATTTCCTCAACACCAAAGTAATGTATATGATAATTTCAATAATAATGAATGCATATAATTTCACAGCTTTAATTTCTACAAATGTCCAGTACATTACCAGTGCTTACCATACAAAGACTTAAAGCAGAACAATCTTTGCAAATCGTGTCAATTTATTTTGAAATCTGGTAATCGGTACACAAACTTCTGGTGCACTTCACATTTCATTGTGTATAATTGTCCATTTGAGTAGGTTGGAAGACGTCACATGAAGCAATTTACGTCCAGCATTACTGTCATGCTTAATATTCAATATATTTCGGAAATTCAGTGTGCGGGATTTTCCTCTACACTATATTCTTCCAAGGTGTTCGATTGATCTATGCTATCATATTTTCGAATTTTGGTTGGCAATTGTTTTTAATTGCGCTCATTATTTTGGATATGTGCTCTCGAGAATGTATCAGCAAAATTTTAAATTCTTCATCCCAACTTCCCAACAATCCAAATTTATTATAGGACCGCATAACAGCATCTTATTAAATACTAATCTTTTTTTGTGTACCTCTCTCAATGCCAACGCAAATTCAGTGTCCTTCAACGGAACACATTTATATCATTCTTTTCTCATTCACACTTCACCAGTCTCCAAGGTTATACCTTCCCCACCTAATATCTAATTGCTGTTTTTATTTTTCTTGTCGATTCTGCGGCTATCTTTGGATAGTTGGAAGTTAAGAAAATGGGTAAAAATCAACAGATATCGTCTGAAATGAAAACCAGAGAAAAATATTTAGTGATACACACTTCTATGTAACATCATCTTCAACTTGGTCGATTTTTTCATTTTCCCTGTATTTGAGTTTTTCGGCATATCGGAGATAGTTTTGAAAACCCTAGGAAATTTTGCTACTGTAAAAAATTCTGCAGATCCTCTCCACTCATCTTTCAAAAGATTCTTATTCCATAATTTTTGTTAGCAATTTTTATTTATTAATAGAAAACGATCAATGATAACATCATATAAGTTGGAAATCATGAATGGTTTAACGAGTCCTTAGAAAGGAGGTATGAGTGTGCTTAAACCAAATTAATTTCACTATGCACAAGTTCGGTAAGATCTTGCCTTTTGTGTATGCTAATAATGCTTTAGAGTGGTCTGCGAGTGTGTGATGCTCTACTTCTGCCAAGTGTTTATGTTTTTTTGCACACTTTATGACAATTTATCCACCTTTAAAAATTCTTCAAAGTTTCTACAAAATCATTTTGGTAGTATTCCCTCAATGCGTCCAAATTACTCCCGATTTACATATGTAATATATTCTAACAATTCTTCTCAACGTCTCTCAAATAACCGCAGAATAAACAATAATATCCATACATAATGCCCTTGAGGCGTCAGACGAACATGTTAATTTGTTACTTCTTCTGTAAGTCGTTTGTAAATTACATATGCATATATTAATATTGCCGTGCCTTTAAGAGGCTTTCATTCACTGACTGGGCGTTTGTGGAGATTTTAAATGTAGAATGACACTTTTGCAATGTAAACTAATTGCTTACGATCTCATCCAACTATTGGCATATTAAATATTTAGCGCATCATGCCGAATACTGCAAAGCACATAGAGCATGCGACCACCAAACGATTTGACATTGCCATACATTCAATCTGGCAATTACCTTTGGTGCCCATTTACATATTTGATTTGATTCAATTTCCATTTGTAATGTCAAAGCAACAACAAGACAAATATTAACGCGTTTATATGTATTCAGATATAAGTGATTGTCCTGAAGTTTATGATTCGATACGTACACTTTTGGCACTTATTTGATTGATTATGTTTGCGTATTGCGTCCAGGCTTTGAATTCCTTTGTGGTGATTCCAACTGTGGTGATTAAGACAAAAATTGCTTGATGCTAGTTTAAATGAACAGGGCGTACTATAATGTTCAATGTTATTGAGATATGAAGAAAGTATGCTGTATTGGTTCGAAACGATTTCATGCCACGCAATAGAGTAAATCAGCTATATATTTCAATGAAGTCAGGTGTACTTAATGAATGTCTAATACACTTTTATACTCGCCCAACATGTTGCATAGAGTATAACAACTCTGTTCACTTATTGGTAGCATTACTATCTAAAACTAATTGAGAGAGATATAGGCTTATATATGCTAAACTTATCGGGAAGACGAGACTAATCGAGTTCCATGTAAGGAAATAATAGCGTAGCAATAATTTAAATGAAAAATCTCAATAAATATTGGAGTTGCTGTATTCAAAAAAATTTTTGATTATTTTAATCGCAATATTTAGAAAATTTTGTGAATTATGCCTTATTACCTGCCTTGTTTTTAAAAGTAAAATATATGGAGAGTGCAAATGAATTATGTCGACAGCGATTGTTTTAAAACTTGCTTGAGAACAGAACACGATAATGGTTGTGAATCTGACTTTATTACTAGTGCGTAAATACTCTTAGTAAAAGAGTTTCAATAAATACTTTTATTTAAAATCGATTTTTTAACAAATTACATCATGAAATCTGCACCTCACAATATCTCACATTGTTATTTTCGACACGATGTTATTACAAAATAAAGCAGAAATTAGCAGTTATCATGCTCCAATGAGGGGCTTTCTAAGCACACCAAAGCTCTCTTATCAACGTCTCAATCTGTAACGCCAGCATCATCAGCGTCACACTCATCCAACGTGGTACTACGTGGCGTATACGTAATATTAATATCTCACATGCGATTTTCTGCTTACCTAATCAACAAAATGCTTACTGGAATGTATTTTAGCTTATTCATCAACATTTATATGGTATAGAGAATTTTTGGATCTTCACATAGTATACATATCTGGAACACTAATATTTCGTTCCAAAACTTTAGTGAATGTAAGAGGTGCCCAAGTTTTTCAACAAAAAAAAAAGGGGAAAAGTTCACAGTCATTATGGTTTGAGGTTACAACTCAAAGAAAGTGTTTTTGTCTTTTCAATTGTCTTTCACTTACTTCTCCTTCATCCAGCCTAAACATATCTGTTCATAATTTCTTTTATATTTTAACATTTTTGAAACAAAACATATGTCTTGTAATGGAATGTGTTCTTGGACGTGATAAAGAGGCTATTGCGAAGTATTAAAAAAAAATCCCATAACTCCTTATCTTCAGTAGATCTATTTCTATGACTAGCAAAATGATTAAATTTGAAGAGGGCTTAGAATTTGCTAGCAGGAAAAGCTCTTCAGAAAATTAAGAGGAATCTGCGCAAAATGTACGAGGAGAATTAAGCGAAAGGAGGACCAAGATAAAAATTTGTGTACCAAAGAATATGTCCATTTAACTTTAACTTTAACACCAACTTTAACATTTTAAATGTAATATTTGATTTACGCTCTAGTTAAAAATTTTTATAAATATTTTCATATATATTATTGGACTCTTGTACACAGTTATGCACATATTTATTTTGGCTCTTATGCGTACTCTACAGACCATCATGTAGTCAAATAAAAGGTGAATAAGTGTCGCCTGAGAATTACGGTAGTTTTAACAGGTTCGAACATATCCCCTTTAAAGGAATTATGCGGGGTTAACAACCATTTCTTATTCTATTGAGAAAAATGTTGAAGCGAAATTTTCAGATGCACTTTTGTTGGTAATTTGCCTTATCATCCAAGACTTCTTGATGTGAATGCCCTCATATAACTATCTATTATAACGATGAGCAAAACCTTTATATTTTGTGCATCATGTTGCAAGAGATAAAAAATCCTTTACTAGACTTTGCAACTTTGCCACTTAAGAAAATTTTTTTTTTTGTACCCTTTTACCTTGCTTACGGGGAAATATTTTCAGTAGTTAAAAATAATACTGCCATGTTAATATCCATATTAATGAATATATATATTACTAAAATATATTTAATAAAGCAAAGCAAAGAAATATAGTACCGACTAGCAAATGCTGTTACAGATACAAATATCATATACATATAGACCCTTTAGTGGAGATAATTAAATTGACATTTGAAATTCAGCACCAATTAAATAATTAAGTATGATAAATGAATGTCACGTACTGTCTAAGGCGTTTGAGTACCTTCTTTTATTTAATATTGTCAACGTTGATTCATATAAGGTCATTTGGTACTTACAGGTTGGGTCATTTGCACAGTCTCTTGCGAAATTAATACCAACATTTGTATTCGCATGAAAATTTTTACATTTCATAGATAACGGTAACGGTGAGAAAAGCGTAACTGCTATTGGGACTATTTATTATTGCATTGATTATTTGAGAGCAATCTTTAGACGTTAAGCTACCTTAGAATAAGAGAGAGTATATCTCCAATCCCACCCATCATTATCATTATTATCCATATTCGTGAAATATGTAGTATACATAGAATATAACAGTTATTTTTGAATTACTCGGCATTCATAGAGAGTATAGAGAAAAAATTAGGTCTCTCCGAGTTCAGGTAAAACACATTCAATATGGAAATTCATTTTGGAAATAAATAAATTTAGTCTGTGTATTCCAGGTCGTCTGCTTGCCCACCTACCTCTACAACCGATAAATTCTGTAGATATATCTTTATAAAACTTGATACATATATTCCGTTGTACGTCAGTATTTTTCATTCCGTAACCAAATCTCTTTAGAGCTCACAATTAATCGCATTTCGGAGATAGCAAGCAGATTAAACATCGGTATTTATAACACCCTCAATAAAATCAAAAGGTCAACAAGACGAACTCGACTCACCTTCCACTTATAGTTGGAACGATCAGTTTCTGGTGCTCGTGACTTCGTCGTAACCATGGAAACTATATGGCATGTCTCTGAAAACACCTGATAAATCTTTAAATAATCATAATTCCTGTCCGTCCAATAAAGTTACTAAGTCCGTTTTTGAACAGCTTAATACAGCAAGGACTTTATATTTTATATACTAATGTTGCCACATATAATACAAAGCTTGAAATATTAAATTCTTATTGGCAAGTTTAATAGATTATATATAACATACGCGCAAGTGTAAAGACCTTAACCGAAGCACATTCAAATTGGTTTGTTCATCAAGTGAGCACGATCACTTAACATGATTATAATAGATTAACGGTAATTGTCATTTGAAATATTATTTCACTAGAGCATTGCATAGTTGAGCATTTAACGAGAGATTTTTAGCTTGGAGTTAGCAATTTTAGTGTCTTTCTCATTCACAATTCTTGGAGAGAGAAACCAAAATTCGGTATGATTTTTTGAAGTTCTCCTGACAATGTGCTATGCAATTTACCCTGGATCATAATAATGTACAAAAGGATCCAGGCTTAGCTTAAAACTTTTTTAAGATGATTCTTAAATTAATGACTCTAACCACAAACTCGTTACAATATTAACTCTAAACAAATTGGGCTTAGTTTTTGAATTAGCTTTTGCTTTTACAAAATAAAAGGCAAAATAAGTTTAACTGAGATTAAATCAATAGGAAGGCGGAACGACTCTCCCGTTTTAGAAGTGTTTGAGTCATATAAGCAATTTAGCTTCGATAGTAACCGTAATTGTTATGAAGTTAGATCACTTAATACACGTATTTTCATTTTGGATCTCGTTTAATAGCAACCAATGGTCGAGAACTTTATTTCTTCAGGTAGACCTACTTATTGGCCTGCAGACAGTAGGAAATTGCCAGAACTGCTTGACTTGTTTTTAATGAATAAAGTATCGAAAATAAATTTGAGTGTTGAAGATAGCCCAGATTTAAGTTGTGACCATACACCAATGTTTCAAGCAAATGGTCCGAATCCGCCATTGTACAATACCACACTTTATAGCTTTACGATTAACGGCATTTTGTGGGCTTGCACGGAGAGACAGACATCCGAAATTGAACTTGTCTTCATCCTGATCATTTCTATATATATAACTCTATATCTGTCTGGATCTGTTTTGCCTGTTACAAACAACCGTCAGGTGAAAAAACTGTTATATTATACCTAGCGCAACATGTTGCGAGAGTACTAAAAATAAGTCGTAACACCAGAAAAAGGTTCCTGCCATTCTTTGTGTGCGTTTCGCATAAATTTCCGTGATATATATAGAAATGTCTAAAATAATAAAATTTCTTGTGCGAGACCATTTTAAAATGCACATAATTTTCTACGTGACTTTGAACGATATTTCTACACGACGTCACTTCATAAAAAGATTATGAATAGAGGAAATTTGAAAATGACTCCAAAAAGTAGAGCAGGAAATGTTTATTTAACCATCTGTAAAGGTGTAAGCTGTATATTATAAAATTAATTTCCGACTAAAAGACTAAAACGCCGTTCAGTTGATAAAAATTATTTTTGTGTATTTCTTATGAACTGAAAATTGAATTGCACATCAGCAATTTTCGAAAGTTTGCACATTCTTTTGATATGCCTGTAGTTTTGCTCGGCTGTTTAAAGATAATAATTGGGATTTAAATAGTCTTATTATAGAAGCATTCAAATACTTTTGGCTACTAGTCTTATCTTCATTTGACTTTTGATAAGGCAGTTTATATGGTGTTTAAACGAAAACTTCAATAAATGAGTGTATGTGTCTGCGCGTGCTGGTAAAGGTGAGTAATGCAAGCGGAGTAATTTAAGAGTTTCAATAATTTATAACTACTAATGTCCTTAAAAAGTCTATTGTCTCTACACCCGACTGACATAAAAACCTTATTACAGAAAGTTCTCGATATTCTTTTAGATATGTGACTTTTGAGAGAATTGCTTTAATTTCCAACAGTTTTCTGGTAAATTATAATCATAGTGACACTACTGAAGTCCTCTCTTATATTAAATTAAACACGATATTGTATAACTTTGTGTCATCATCAGAAAGCTACGCTGCGTACGCTACGCTTTTAACATAACTGCATACTTGCCAATGCAATCTCTAGTTGAAGTATCTAATATATCGGATAGTTGCCAGATGATTCCTTATTTTTTTTCTTAATCACATGCCATTTTTGTTTAATTTTATATAGGTAGATTGAACATATATAATATTAAGCTCAGAAAAAGTTTTGCAAATTATTGCCAAATTTTTTTAGGAACCTTGAGAGGAAGACCATTTACATACCCATAACAAGTAAAGAAGAGCCGTGATTAACGCAGCCGAACATTCGATACTCTCGAAATTTTTATTAATTGAGATCTTAGGAAAAGTTCAAAACCGATTTCATTAATTTATGGCTCCAAGCCCCATAATGATGATGGTGGAAATGATACGCTTCATAATTATGCATAAATAAAAGTAACAAATAGATATACTTAGATTTTGTTTCTAAATAAGTAATACAAAGAGAGTTAAATGGTTTTGCAATTTTCACATGATTAGTGTGGGCTAAGCTTCCACTGTAGAAGGTTATATGTAGTATATGAAATATTTGCGTATAAAATTTTATTAGCTCAACTACTGAGTATTAAAGATCTTAGAAATCCTGTCAACTTTAATAGCTGTGTTGAGCAGGAATTTGAGACGAATGAAGAAGTTATCGCCGCCACCCTGGCCTACTTTGCAGACCCAGAAAACGTGTTTTCAGACGAAAATTATTATCTTAGGTATATGGGATAAGTTTGTCATGTCTTTTTGACATTAAAATACATTATGCTCGTGAAAATATTCCTACCCAACTTCACTGATATAACTCACATATCGATGATATTTACCATATAAAGTCAAGCAGATGAACGAAAGTCATTGTATTCCTTGGAAGGCTAGAATGATGCAAGAACTGATTTCACATTTTGAACTAAATAATGTATCCATATCAGCGGTATGATGTTAACATATATTATATATATATGTAAAGAAGTTTATTGAAATCACTTTACTAAAGTATATTAATGTTAAGTAACTGCAAAGTGGCAAAGTGGCAAACACTCGCCATTATTTTCGCCATTCTGCTTGCCAAAAATATATGCAGCATAATTCAATTTCTAAAGCTTTTAACTAATTTTCGTGATGCAAATTGTTTCTGATTGATATGTACCTATATGTATACACATAATGATTTCATGATGCGCATTTATTTAATAAGAAGTTAATAGCATTACGTTATTTGTCCATTGATGTGCCGCGCTAAGTAAAATTAGTTGAAAAAGTAGCTAACTTGAGGGTATGTAATGTAAATCTATTTGTAATTTAATATAATTTATATGCATTACATTATAGCTTGATGAATTTATGAATTTTGAATATGACTTATGAGTTGTGGAATGACATTAACACAGAGTAATGGATAGTAATGTGAAATATGCGGTATTCCTTGAAGAACCATTTCCAAATTCTTAAGAAAAGCTTGGTTATAATTTAATTTTCTACTTTAAACAGTTATGTGTATTAATGAGGCAGAAATGTTGCTAGGCAATTTCGACATAAGCTAATATTTCTTGATTATTAATCGATGTAATCATATCTCTGTTATCGAAAATAAATGTTCATTTGAGTCTAAAGTTAGCCCCTTCACTATATTTAATATCAACACAAAATGTACAAATATGCAAATATACAAATGCTAGTACTCGTGTAAATAAATGTCTGCCTCGCGGCACACTCTTGTTTTTGTTGGTTTTGCCAGTGGATGGGGTTTTAGGTTCATTGCAATAACGGTTGTTATGTCGTGTGAAATGAGCTTTGCTTAATTTTCAACTCTAAATGCTCTACGGCTAAGTAATAATCGAAGCTGACGAAATGTGCTGTTTCATTTGTTATATTCTCTAAAGAAATTATCGTTAAGGGGTTAGGTCAGTCTAGAGTCCTAATAAACTTACATACAGGAGCAGCTGATAAAAGTGCTTTAAAAAAGCCTAACCTTCTACTCTGGGCGTAAGAAAATGGTAATCGAATTTCTTTCTTTCAGGCTTTTCAAGAGGGCTTCTACGGGCAAATATGATTCCAGGAACCTGTGATACCTAAAACAAAATGAAAAACGGTATTTAAATCTATACAAGACATGCTAGTATTATAAATTATAAAGATTTTTAGCTGAGACAAGCGTAGGTTAGCGCTGTGTCAAGCTTCACTGGAATACTATTTGTTTGAAGTTCAGTGTAACTCGCAGTGCCTCACCAGAACAACAGAAAAAGTGAAATTATGTTTATACTTTGATCACCTTCATCTATTGAAGTTGGTGCATATATAATTTCTTTGTGAAGCCAATAAAATATAATTATAAAAGTAATATCTTTCCCTTCAACAATTAGTCACTTTTCAAGCTTTTCGCTTATTTGGTGCCGCAGAATACTAAAAACTTTTCAGGAAACTTTCAAGGCGAAAATATGCAAGCATAAAATAACATCAACTTTCGCTGCCATGTAATTAAATATTTTGGGTTTTCAAACATAAAGTATGCTGAACAAAAGTCATCGAAACTTTGACGTCAACTTCCGTTGCAGAAGCAACCACAAAAAATGTCAAACTTGGAACAAATATATATTTTTGCTGTCTTCATTATTAAAGATTTAGTTCTTTATTGAATATCTTAATTAACTCTTTCACAGTTGAGCAAAATCGGTCTACTTTCACGCCTATAAAATGACTTTATTTGAAAAATCGACGGCCCTTTACGGCTCTCTTTATTTTTGGAAATAGGAAAAAGTCACACGAAGCCTTGTCTGGCGAATAAGGTGGCTGGGGCATCGCTACAGTATTGCTTTTGGTCAAGAATTCACGAACAAGCAACGTAGCGTGGGCGGAATTGAGCAAAAGTGAGCAAAAGCCATGAATTACCTTTCCACAAATCCGCGTGATTTTTTCGGATTGCTTCACGGAAACGGCGTTGAACTTGTAGGTAGTACCCCTTATTGACTGAAGTCAAACTTGACGCAAGAATTCATGATACACTATGCCATTAATGTCGTGGAACACAATGGAAATGCATTCCCGTTATTTTTTGAACACTCAACGTATAGAAACAAAATTTACCATGAATATAACCATACATCTAAAATTAGCTAACATGTACCGAATATAAGGACATCTGTGCTCCAAGTCGACTTTATACCATATGTGTGTAAATATGTGAAATATATTAATCATATAATATTTAGCTGGAATATTTTCGCTTTACTTCGGTGTAAAGCGATTCATGGTTAGAACAGAGGATTTCCATGGTATGTTCAATCAAGTCAATAGGTTAGTAAAAAAGTTATGGCCGTAAACGTCTTTTCCATTACATTACTTATTTTCCGGCATTTGCCGCATTAAATGCAAAAATGCATTTCAAAGCATTGTCAAAAGCGTATTAAGTCAACGTTTTGCAATTTCATCTTTCTCAGCTGTATTTATATTACATAAACACAAATATAAATAACATTTTTTTTTACAAATAAAACTATTAATAAAAGGAATTGCTACCAGGCAACCAAATAGGATATATGTTTCCGGGCTAAAAACCGTCCTAAATGACGCAGCCACATTCCATGAGACTGCTAAATTATAATCAGCCCACATAGACATAATTTTGGCACACTGACCTTGGAGTTCTTGTAGGTCTCAGACAATAAATACAGTTTTCTCAAAGTAGGCAAGCGTATGGAATAAATCTTTAAATTAGATTATTTCATGGTTTAAATTTTATTTTATTTTTTTGTAAATTATCAGACTAGCCCACACGCTCCATCCACTTAACTACAGCAAAGGCCATATGTATAAGGAAGAGCCAAGATAGAGTTATGAAAAGATTTTCAGGTGCCCACATAAAATTTATAACAAATAGTACCACTGATATATATCAACTCGTTTTTAAAATTACGACAAATTACTCGCCAGTCTAATTGCTTCGATTGCATCAGAATGCAGCTTTCTTACTTGCTTTCATTATATTATTTCTTTTTAGTAATACAAAGTTAAGCTTGGTTACATTTGTAAAGGCAATGGTCGAGATTTGGTTGAACTGGAGCAGTGATGTTCCATCAATAAGGTACAAAATTTTGCATTGTTGCCATATTATAAGGTAAGCGGGACCTTCTACCTCCATTTGCTTTCCTATTTTACCTCTTAACGGCTTTTAGTTTATTTTTTCTTACCACTTTCTGGAGTTTCTTTTAAAAAATTTGCTACTTTTAACTTTGCTTGTTTTGTTTTTGGTTTTCTGCCGTTTATAAACTGCATTATTGAAAGCAGTTGCATGCCTCAGTATGTAATTGCCTTAAAATAAAACCCAAAAGTAAATAAAATAGTAATTTTCCTGTCCTTAATAGTATACTGCATGTGGATATGTTCGGTATTGTCACAGTAAATTATGAGTTAATATTACTCATCAGCAATGGTGGCTGAAAATGGTAGATTTCATGATTTTTGTAAGAATAATAAATAAGTAAAAATGGCGAAATTCTGTTGGAAATGAAAACTAAATCATCTCAAAAGCCGAAGCAACTTGTATTGACTGAAAATTTTCGAAATATCGGCTTCGGAAAATAATACTCTTTATTGATCGTGGTTGTAGACCAATCGATAAAATTTTTGGCATCAAGTTAATTACCTATTCTTGAGATAATTCGTTGCATTCAAATATTTGTCAACTATTTTTTGAACGTGAAATTGCTCTTCTCAGTCATTATTTTTAATATGATAGCATTTATTCTTTATATTTTCAAGAATATCTATTAAGAACACACCTTTCTCTACACACTAACACTTTTTCAAACATTTAAGTTGATTCCATAAAAGACTGAGGAAAAACGATATGTAGCACTAGCTGCTACTGGAATTTTATAACTGATTTATAATCCCACTAACAGTTTCTTTCAACCAATGGTTGTTGCTAAGAACTTAAGATAATCGTAAAAGATGTTCAAAATAATGAGAAATTGACTTGCGCTACTTGGATGCAGTTTGGTACAAGTGTCCCTTGGGACTGGAGGCTGGTATAGCACATCCAACCATTAATTAGATTATAAAACTGAATTTTCGCTTTAGAATGGTCGCAATGGGCTATGGATTTTTTCAAAGTGGGCGTGAACCCAACCTCCAGCAGGTTTAATGTTCATACAATTTTAATTGACAGCGTTATACCAGCTAAGCTAAGTATAAGCATTGCCCTTCTCCATATCACGAAATGGTTGAAATAGTATAATAACCTGTGCGAACGGGTATAAGGCAATAATAACCTCAAAAATTTAAAGGTGAATATGATATTTATTTAAAATGTGTCAATAGAAAATAAACAGCCCGTACAAACTTTGTTTTTGAAATATTTAAAACCTTGATCATATCAAATATGCTTTAGCAATTCAACATTTCTGCAAGAAACAAAATTTTCCTCTAAATTTTGAATTTAATTATAATTTTTATGCGTTTTTGATATCATATCGTCATGCCCACAAAAGTAGATTTTTAACTTATTTTTTTAAACTATTACAGTAGTTTTGAAGAATGGCAAAGAACCAGTGATCTCTGTGCAAATTGCTTTAAAATATAAAATAATAATTTGCTACAGCATATTAGTAATTCTTCTCCCTTTATATGTCCAGCATTTTTCACCAGCAAATTTATAGTTCTTATTCATCCACTAGATATATTGATTCAATCGGGTTCATTATAAAATAGCGTTACCATATTCTGCATAGACCAACAACAATATCTACCCATATTCATATTTCTAAACATATGTATTTCGTTATGCATCTCATTGCCTAGTATACATTTTATTAATTACATATGTACCTGATTTGGATTTTCAACACTATTGTATTAAAATTGCAATTTCAATAACATTTATGTTAATGAGCATAACTGATTCCAAATACAGCGCAGATCAGGTCGCTTTAGATATTTTTATTTGCTGAAATATTGAATTACAAATAATCAAATTTCCAAATATGTATTCCCAAATAATGCGTTTACATTTTCCACTCAACAATACTGGTATATCCGTACATTCACAGTTATTTGTTCATCCGGCAGCAGCAGAATTTATTTACATATTCAATATGTGGCATGTTACCAAACAAATTATTATGCCTAAACAGGCAGCACGGTTTGAAGCAAATAAGCAAATGAAATATGTTAACTAACTAAACTTTCCGAATTATCGTTTAATACTTATTTTACACTCCACATTTGCAAATAATCAATTACGTAAATATTTGCGCTAATGTACAGAGAAACCAATAAACGGTTATGATGCGAATTATTTCAACATGAATTCACATAAAATAAATAAAAATTCACACTTAGTAAGGTTGGTCTGAATTACTCATATCAATAAATTTATTATGCAAATATTCGTTTCATTAGTTTGGAATAGACGCGTGGGTCAAGCATGCAGAGGCATGGCAAAAGTAAATATTACAAGATGTTAACGACACATGAATCATATAATCATAAGAGTTGAAAGACCGAATATGCGGGAACAAAAGTTTAGTTAATTTCTATGCGCTGTAGTTTAAGTAGTATAATGAAAAAGCCACTTACATCAAGATATTAGACAATATTTAATATAGTATTCGAATCCGAAAATATAACTTTAATGGGTCCTTACTTAGTTAATAGATATGATAATTCTGAACACAGGTTTTCTTCAGATAGTCCTCATTATGCTTGTGAGGAACACAGAGTACTATTATTGTGCAAGTCTTATGAATCAAACATTTGTATTGTAGTTCTTGTAACCAATGACCGCTTATCGACATATAATTCAAGACATCAACTCTCGCAACATGTTGCACAGAGCATAAGAGCTTTGTTATTTGTAACACCTAAAACTAATCGATATAGATATATCGATAGGGATATGTATATATATGTATGTATGTATATCAAAATTATCAAGATGACCAGACGAGTTGAATTCCGGATGTCCATCTGTCCGTCACCCGGCCCGTCCTCCTCTGTGCAAAAGGATAACTTAAGTAAATATTGCGATCCATATCTTAATTGGTATACGTTCCTTGGCAGTCAAAGGAGGATGGTGTTGCAGATGGGCGAAATCGGACTTTTTCCCCGCCCGCAAAATACCGTTAAGCGAACAATTTTAATATAATTGAGTAATTTAGTATAACTGAGTAATGAAAAGGGTTAAAAAGTTCGATCCTTTGCCTAGCCCAAATATGTCCGATATAGTGATTTACAACTTTCCAGCTGATTCTAAAACGGTTAAGGTGGGCCAATATGGTGCTATTATAATGATTTTATCTCGGACACAAAGCAAATGTAGTAATGAAACTAAGTGAGTTTATGACCAAAAATATATTTAGTAAGATACTAATTACGATTCTTTACTTTTCTACATTACTAAATTCTCTCACGATTTCGTCTAGTAATGAATTTAGAATTCATTTATAATGTTTTTTAGCAAATAGTGTGAACACCCGAAAATATTCCAACTGTTTTGAGCCTCACAAATTGTGAGATATAAAGTCCGCGCTTAGACCCAACTTGCTCTGCTCTTAGAAGAAGGAGAAAGTAAATTTAATAAATAATTGGCCGAATGTCTATAATCGCGCATTAATTCTTTAGTGATCTAAAAGTGATCTAAGTTTTCTATAATAATGCTAAATTCTTAAAAGATAAAGCTCGATAGAGTAAATTTTGCTTGTTTGATGTTAATGACATGTTCTATGTTCTAGGAATTTTATAATATTTCCGATAGTTAAAGCAAATTTGTTCAGAATTTTACCATATGGCTTATTATATTTACAATGCTTTTTAAAAATGAGATAGGCGAGAAAGAATAGATAATCACTTGATGATTCCTGCAAAGCATTAATAGAGAGACAGGCAAAACCATTTCAAGCAGATTTATTATCAGGTATTATCATATACCTGTCTTATCTTGAAGTGGAAATATCCTTTTGCAACTACTGGAAGAACTGCCATCCCGCTTATCGTTACAATTTAAATGATATGTTTTCTTTAAGTAATCGCGGCGGTAACAATTCAGCATAGGCAAAAAAATTCTTTTTATTTCTTTAGAACATATGTACTCGTATATCATTTTGTGCACACGCATGAGAAGTATTTTTTACAAATGAATTTACATTTATGGATTTTATTTCTAAAGCTAAAAGGTACTAGAAATGTTCCTTATACAATGCTATATTTTATGTTTAAATTACACAAACGGCATGCAGTTTAAATTTTTATTGATTAAAAAATAATATGCGGACTTAATTTATTGTCCACGTGACTGAATAACTTACAACACGGTGTTTTGAATGAAATTCGCCTACCATTATACCATTTACTTTCTGCATAAAATAATTACGCTTAATTAAACACTTGGGATTCGGTCCATGTACAATGTATATATAAAACGAGCTGATATTATTTGGGAGAGGGAAAATTATTCCATTTAAAATCAAGCATGTTCGTTACAGCAATCACCAGCGACAGGTCGCTTTGAGAGGTGGTGGGTGTAAAAAATGTCAACAATTTACCGTTATTTGCATAGATATTAAAAATTATTTGGAAATCGTTAGTAGTGATTATTAATTTCCTTTTTTGTATAAAGGTAAAAAGAAATTTAAATATTATTGTTGTTTATTCTGTGCATTCCGAGTGATTGGTGAAATGGAAGCAACATAATTCATACCATAAACCAAACAGGGAAATTCAATCATTCAAATGCATTATGTATAGAAAAATGTACTGCTTGGAATTTTCCAACACTCTCAATATTATTTATTGCTAGATATTTATTACCAAGGCTCATAGTTGATTACTATGTGTTTCAATGTATGTAAAATCGTATGTTTATTTCACCTAACAAATGATTTTCTTAGTAAAATTTTCAATAGCTTTTGTTTCATCGTATGGCATCCACATCGCTTGGATTTTATTGGC
The DNA here is from genome assembly GCA_021498325.1 of Bactrocera minax. Taxonomy (NCBI): domain Eukaryota; kingdom Metazoa; phylum Arthropoda; class Insecta; order Diptera; family Tephritidae; genus Bactrocera; species Bactrocera minax. Next base: position 187,017 of record JAKEEE010000168.1, on the reverse strand, counting down.
AGAAGAAAAGAAAAAATAAAAGTTAAAAACAATACTCCAACATAATAGGTAATTTTATAATAGAATATATCTTTAATACACATATTTTAAAACAGTAAATTACAAAAACAAATATTTTGAACAACAATTATTTTGCATATATTTCAGGAAGGAAGGTGACGTATACGCAGTGGCGTCTAATATTGACTGTTATTAACACAAACGTGCCACGTGTAAGGAGTGTCCATTTGCGGCATTTATACAGATAAGCTTTATAAGAAATTATTGTTATGATAGTATGTCACCTTAAATAAAATTATGCAACTATATGCGTGGAATGTAATGAAATATTAATCTAAGTCTAAACAAAGTTATATATTTCTTTTTGCGAAGTTATTTTATTAGTTTCAGTTGATATTTCGCAAAATTCCACAAACGAAAAATTACGATGCGCGTCCTTATGGTGGGTTTTAAACCGAGCTTATGGGTCAGAGCGTTAAATATCCCATTAAAGTTAAGCAAGGTTGTTGCCTCAGCATAATATGCCTCAGCTTCAAAAAGAATGATAAGCCTTTACGCATTATCATCATAGTAAGCAACTCCTACGCATTTCTTAATACTTCTTTGATTGTTATTTATGCGCTTAGTGCAGCAGCTTAAACTCTGCATTGCAGCCGCAAAGTTTTACTTCTTGTGGCACTCTGCCGAAACCAATCGGAGAAGCGGTGCGCCGATGTCCAAATATATTTCAATAATTGCTCTTCTAAGTTATTAAGAGGATACGTCAGTTTCATTCTCCGGACTGCTGTCTCCGCATATAATCTTCTATGCGTTGTGCCAAATGTTTCGCAAGTCCCGAACTGCCGAGTTGAAAATAATCAATGCCGCTGCTGTGCATATAGCTAGTTGGTCACCCTGGTATGTCTTACATCTTACTAGGCTACATATCTACTTAGAAATTTATATGTATGTATATGTCTTCGCTCTCATTACTTTGCTCCGTTATCTACAGCCTGTGACTCTGATGACATTAAGTTGCTTTCAAAGTTGCATATACACATGCGGAAATGCAGGAATTTTACCAGGAATGTATAAATGTCAGCATGGCAACCGAAATATGCACAAAGACACCCTCCAAAGGAAGTCATTTCAGATTATGCAGTTGAGAAGAATGAGAAGTGTTCCAGTAAAATATTGACTTGCTTAACTGGATTACAGTGTCACCCAGATTAGCTGCCATATTAAACATAACGCACATATACACACAAGTATATCGATGGAACATTTTACTAGTACTAATCTGCTGGTAAAAATTTCTGAATAAAGTCAAACTCAGAAAATCAGGAGTTTAGATAATAAGTAGAAATCAATGGCATGCAATATTTAAACTAAAAATTCACATGGTCAAGAAATTAATCAAGACCTTAATCATTTTATTTGAATTCAACGATGCCATAAAATTAAGGACATTGTACTGGCATGGCATGAAACAAGCTGTTATTTATTTCTCATTATATCCCTTCATTCTGTTTTTATCGAATATGTACAATGTTTTCTTTCATCCTTTTACAATGAACTCCGTGAGCTTTCGCAACAACTTTTGCAGCTTCATTCTTCAGTGGAAGTTCTGACCGATTGTCAAGTCGACTTTTGAAAGTATATATACACATTTTTAACACCTTTAATGTTAGATCAATTATTTTAAAATAACAAAGTATATTTGAGACGTGAAAACTATTAAAATTATTTCAGTCAAGAACTGGAAGTCACAACTGGAAGTCTTTCGATTCCAAAAAAATCCAATTAAGATATAAATTTTAAGTGTTCTTATCATTTTGTATCTATAGATGATAATTCCATTATTTTAATACCTACTACTAATTTACATGTTATCAAATTTGATAGTTTTATAATCTTTTTCATATAGGAATTAACTTTATTTAAAGTTTTAATGTAGACCTCTACTCTTAGACCAACAAGGAGCCTAATATTAAGGTAGGGTTAATATTGAATCGCTTATTCTTCGTCAACATGGAAGGGAATTAACAGCAAGCAGCAACACTCTTATATGTCTGCAATATTCCGTAAGTATATATCCCTCCTAATTATATGAAGAACTTGTTGAAATTCGTTCATAAAATACAGCTTTAGACCCACGTATTTTTGAGCCCAAAAGCAGTTGCAGACACACACATATTCAAACAGAAAACTCTCGATTTTAGTTTCTGTAAATTTCTTTGCTTTTACTTAGCAAGTGTTAGTCAATTTTCATTTCACCACAATGGTATATTATTATAAGGGTGCGGGTACTTATTGTCACCTACCTAGCCACCCACTTCATAATGTGCTAAAATTATAACTATTTCACTTCTTTATATTTTACGAGTGTGAGTCTGCAATGAGAGCATTTAATTTTGATGATAATATATAATGAGTTCCGATTCCTTATTCATTCCTTCTTTACTCCTTTTCGCCTCAAACGTTTCCGAATTTTCGGTGCTATTTATTTTTAACATTACACCATAAATAACTTACTATAGAAGAAGACATAAAATCAAAAAATGAACACTGTGCAACCGCATAGAAATATAACTACTAAAATATAACTACCACAAACCCTTTAATATTCATAATTGGTTTCCGCAAAGTTCTCTTCTTTGAGTCATGATTTTGAATGAGGAAAAGGAAATTAAACTTCGTTTGCTGAAGTAAGTTCTTCATTGTCTCAGGCAGAATTAAGTCTCACTCATTGTTCTCAAGCTGATGCAGACTTATTTCAGTTATTGAAAATTACACCCTAACTTCAATTCTCTATCTCAGGGGCATTAAACAACAAGCGGTCTGTCTAACGAATAAATCACAGATATCGGATTACTAGTGCTTAACCATACCGTTAAATAGACCATCAGCTAATCGAAGCAAAAATGGCGGCAGAGAATCGATAGCGAAGTGTAAATATGTATGGAAGGTATAGTAAGGGTATTTCAGTTTTCCTGAAATGAAGAGTGTATACATGTTAAGAGTTGCATTGGAATTATGAGTACACGATTACATTGGTAAACTTATATTTCGGAGGGGATATTTTTGTAGAGGTTTGAGCTAACTAAGTACATCCATTATCAGTGCTAACCTCATAAATTTATTATGACTAGACGATTTGGAGGGAATGGTTGTGCGAATACATTTGATCGGAGTTCGAACTCTTTCTCGCAAGTAGAAAAAATTTATGACTCTGGTTACACACATATTATATCACCGATATAATATTATATGTAATATATGTAATGTTGTCATTTCTGATTACGATTATTAAACAGAATTATCGATAAATTATGTATCGACTTCAACCTTCAAGAGAGAGTGATCGTACTTGCTGGAAACAATTTGTGCTGATATTTGATACTGGTTTGTAAACAGCGTTTCTGCGAAAGAGAAAGAAAAGATACCGAATAGTACAAAAAATAAAATGCATCTGTTATTTGCTCTTCATCCTGGCTTAAATAATTGTGGTTTTTCTAAAGCACTGATCTAATATCAATGTGGGCATGGACACTTGAGAACTGAAAATAAAAGATTAATACCGTTATATCATTCTTGAACAAATGCAATTACGCTGCTAAAGTGTCACAATAAAGTGCACAGTAATGAAAGCACTCATGCAGCTTTAGAATTTATTCATAAAACGGTTTGTCCGCATGAATGAACCAGCAGAACAACATTGCATGGGTGGCAATTTAGGAGCACATACGCACACTCCAAGCATTCGTTGTCAGATATCGCCTTCATTCTATGGCCTTTGTTACATGTTACATGTGGCATGGCTTCACAGCGTTGAAAATTTCGTAACGTAAAAACATGGCAAATTGAAATTGATCCTTGTCCAAGTAGCTGAAAAAGGTGGCAAGTGGCTATTACCATTCGCCCCGGCTTTGTTCTTATGGTGTATGCAAAATTATACATTTTTTTTCCCCTTTTTTTTCATTTATTGTTGTGATGCTTCTCCTTCCTCTTTGTGATTGATTTCTTTGTCATTATATTGTGGCATTGTATACCTTATAACTTTTTACACACATTCATACAATTTGTCTTTTCTACATGCCTTTTGATATTGGGTGTTACAGATTGAAGTTTTTTGAAACAACTTTTGTTAGACCAAAGGCTACAAAAAATTGTGGTGATTACAACTTTATGCTAAATCTTGAAAGTCTTCATAATGATGTTTTATTATTGCTCAGTACGAATATATTATATATTACTAATATATATCATGTACTATATAACTATTATTAGTAGTAATATTACTGAGTTCCCATCGTGCATTTTATTCTTTGCGATTTCGCAACATAATACTAAATCAGTGGTCGGCATGAGAGGAACTGCGACTGCATGAGTGAGCACGAGAACACAAAAAGACACCCAATGAGAACTATGTAACCTTACATCTTGACCATTTTTTTCATTCTCTCGTGAAACAGGCACTTCGTTATACATATTGGTCTTATATATTTTACGGTTAAAAGAAATATAATGGAACCTAAAATCCTTAACCATATTGCATTTAAATTACTTAAAACCCAAAATGTAATACTTGACATCACAAAGCGTTCATAATAATGAATAATTTCGCGCAGGGCACATTTCTTTTAGCGGCATGACCATGCGCGATAGTATTTCGTCGCTGTCTCGACAACCACCGTACGATAGCTAGCACAATTGTGCATTGAAATATCGACCACTAATTTATATTCTTTAAGTGCAAGTACTTTGGGTGCGGTCGACTAAAGGCATTGTTCATTGCTTTGTTCAAAAGCGCTCAATAAAACGTATAAGGACCGAAAGGTTTTAGAAAATCTAGAGCCTATGAGGAAATATGCTATTTTGCATATAGAAATTCTTTTCCGAAATTGAACTAACTTAGAAAACATCACACTTATACCAATTATATGAAGATTTATAATGGGCAAATTATAATTCGACCAAAGATTTTGCTCAGTATTCGAACCAGAATTCGTGACCTTTTTGAATTGACCTTCCCGAAATGTTACAATTTACCTCTCGTTGAACATTATTGGGTAAAAAAAAAAGGTCATTTGACAAACAAGTTAGGTGCGTGGTTCCTTTGTTACTAGTTGCAAAGTAGTTTATAACAAGACGATTCTAATGCAGAGATGCTGTTTAACAGTATAAACAGTTCCGCTGCAAAAATGCAATTCCAGAGTTTCGAGTTTGAAACAGTTACTGTATAACTAAATGTCAGTAAGCTATGTATATTAAATATATGACTATATGACTGCGAGTATATCTACTTCATTTAGGAATGCTTAGTTCGTTGTTGGAAAAATATGCACATCCCGAATCACTACACAACAGACTGTTTGACTTTTATGGTAATGACAACTCTCCCAACCAAGAGTCGACGCTCGTAAACATTTTGCCAAGCGCGGTATCACCTGCTGCAGCATGACAGTTATTTCGATGTTTGTTGGCAAAATTGATTTCAAATACAAAAACATGAGTTGAGACAAGGTATTTTATGCTTAGGCCTTATTGCTTTTAAAATCAAAACTTGAATGCATTCAGCAGTCAGAGTAATACACCATTGTTTGGTGGTATTCTTTCACGAACTCTTTGATTAACTCTTCGCCTTTTCCTGAAGTCTGCGAAGGAAAAATAAATTTTTCATTTGTTTGTGTTTCATCACGATGTGCACATATGAATATGGCATGTATAGTCCAAGTCGCATCTTGTAGCTAATATAATGCTTGTAAAGGATTATTTCTTTGCTACTTACTGTGGTCGCGTGGTGGGAGGGAGAAGATGACTGAATGTTAAACAAAAATCAGATTTAAGAATACATTTCTGATTTTCAGAAATTTGTAATTTAAATTTATCAGGAGTTAATAGGTGACATAATGCTTGTTGAATCCATTGAAACATTAATTAAGCAAGTCTAATAACACTAAGGAGAAGGTAACGCAAGGTAAATCATTTACTCATATTTATGGCAAGGTATTTGGTGTACTTAAATGAGAAACGCTGACAATACTGCTAGATAATCATTACTAGTAATACTGAAACAACTGGAAATAAGTTAATTTAACAAAACAATAAAACAACATAACGGAAAGAAGTAGTTTATATATTTGATCTCTCAAATTCCCAGAAATTTTCGCGTTGATCTTCATTATGAAACTAACGCATTTGGTTCAATACAAAGGGACGATATCGGTACAACTCACCCACATTAAGGGCATGTTGTCGGATCGAGAGCGGGAGTTAAGTGAGTAAATTTCCTTGAGGATAATATTCATAGATACCAGAAATTAACGAAATTGGTCTATAACTTTCTCAATTTAAAGAATTTTTCCTTTAGTTTGGCTTCCTAATTTATATATATATATATATATCTGTTAGATAGCGATATGTCTAGTTAAAATTAAATGAAATAAGTAATCTAGCCTAAGATTATACATAAGAAAACAGAAATACTACAATTGGTCTACAATTCTGCCATCGTTTTTGTAATGCCTAACAGAAGAAACAGATCGATACATCCGCTTTCATTCTGAAATAAGCCAAATATCTGCCAAAAATTTATTGTGCACAGGCAAATTTGTTTAATTCTGATTACTAATTGGCTCTACATCATATAAATTTCGCGGCGAAAAATGAATACCATTTCCATTGACCTTATGCTCACTCTTGTTTGAATACAAGCTGTAGTCGGTGCAACTGTTTTAACGATTGCATAGTTCAACATTCGGCAATTAAATTCTGATTTCATGTTTACATTGGCGAAAACAAAACAGCGAAGTAAACATTTTTCATAAATAAATCCCAAAAAAGTGTTAAATTCACGGAAACAAAAGAACAGAAAATACATAATTCTTTGGTTTTATATACCAATATTGCCATCATAAATATTCCACACACCATCCAACTGACAAACGATGATAAACGAACAAACTGAAAGGCGTGCAATTGAATTGTCGGAAATTGTTGATGACTTTATCAGCACTATAGTCATGCTCATAGTAAATACAACTACACTTATATATATTTTATTGTATTTTCCTGGTAACGTATTTCCAATTTTATGGCTCCCGGCTTTGTTATCATTCACATAGTTTTTTAACCACCGAAATTATGTAATATGTTACAGATTGTTTTATTGTGAATTGTCTGCTCAGTAGTTTATGCAATTTAACAGCTTAGAATGGCTACATATCCATAAAACAGGAAATATATAACAAAAGAAGCATTTGTTAAATGAAGGCACCACTCGTTCACATTTTTTTACCAAAGCAAAATGTTACTAAGTGTCTGAGAAATCCACCCACAGGACTTCAGTGTGGCCGGTAATATTTTATATATGAGCGGAAGTTAACTAAATGCAAGAAATTTGGGTAGAATTATTTTATATATTGATAGAAATAATTTGAAAATTTAACTGTACGAATGGAAAGGTTTTAACTACATACTGTTACACATCATCTCGAGAGACGGAAATCTTTATGATTCTGTTTTATACATGTTTGTTAGTCTGTCTTATTAAGTGCCACATACTCCAGATTTTCCGATTTCAATATGGATAAATGTTGTCCTTGTTTAGTACCAAATCATATTCAAATACACGAAACATTCTCACTCTCATGTTGCTATTAACTTTAGTTCGCTAATGATTCCATCCTTAAAGTCTCGCAACATGTTGCAACATATTATTATAGTTATGTTCACCTAACGATGGTTTGTTTTGTGTTCCGTGTAACCTAAAAAGCACTGAAGTATCTACTTTAAGCTACTGTTGGTCACATTTTCCTTTACTTACGAATGTAAATACGACAGAATATGAAAACTGATATTATAGTCACTAAACTCATACAAGGTTTATGAAGCTTTCCGGTTGTTTGTCTAAATGCATGCCTGAAAATTCTTATCAGGAACAGTTCTAAAAGTTTGCGATGGACGCGGTACCACTTTTAGTTAAAAATTCATACCTTGCAAACTAATTTCCTCATTTTAACTTGTTTCAATCACATTCCCATTTGATCCTTATAATGCAGTAAGAAAATAACAGACATCAGCATGTAACTACAACCACTTCCAGTATGGTGCCATTATGAACGTCTTAAGCTTAATATAGTCTGTACCCTATACCCCACCCTACCTACCCTACCCTATAGTCAGTAGCTAGATCAGGAATACATAAAGATATCGAAATAGAACTTCGCAAAATAGTGCTTCAGATGTTTGGCAAATTTGATCTGCCAGAGGTTCATACCCAACGTCTTGACTTATATCAGCCCGTTTCACTGCCACATTTATATTTAGAACACGGTTGTAATCCAGATTTTGAACTGGTTTGTAACTAAGAATGGAACAGGGCATACATATTTAGAGAGAGAGGGAGTTACTCCATTTTAATTTCATAAATGTTACTGTTATCTTGGCGTTATATGAACGTAGGTAGTGGTTTTCGACGCTCTCCAACAGTTCGGTTGGCCATTTTTTAGCAGCTAATGAAATAAGTACCAATATAGATTATTTCAAGATGTACTATTGGAATGAAAAACTTTTCTAAAGAAAATATAAAAGTATGGTCACTCATGTCATTACTTTTTGAATGCTAATTACATTATACCTTTAGAAATGTTGCATGCACACAAACACCAGTCAGTAAATGCAAATGCATATATGTGTTATTATATATAGTGTAATATATATATATATATAAACTCCATGGCAGTCAGTTTAATGCCACTAGGATATGTATAGTTAATATGTATTCGCATGAAGTCCGGTATATATCTGTACGTGCCGCTCCCTTCGCACCATGAACTGCCGTCGCTTTTATAAATGTAAATGCCATTTACTTTCAACATTTCGCTCAATTGCGCTTTTCACTTTGCTATTTGCCTTTCGCCATTTACTACGTGTAGTGTTTTTCAGGCGTTGCTACCTGTTGGTCTGCAGGCGCCCAGTTGCACTTAAGTGATGGTCCGCAGTGTTGATGTGATGCCCTTTGGCCAGAAAATGGCGTAAAGCAAACGGATAACTTCTCCCATAGCTACCTCACTACGCATTCTGCAGTCGGTAATTGCGGAAAAGAGAGTACAAATTTAAAGCGAAGAGCGAGCTTAGCTCCGTTGCTTTGGACACGTAGATAGCGCCGTTCTTTTTGTTGCATTTTACAGCTTGAAAATTGCAGATTGTTTCTGCTTTGCCTGTTTTGCCTGTTTTGCCTGTTTTTCTTTTTTGTTTTTGGTAAAAGAACAGCTGTTGATTTCAAGAATATTTTCCTGAGATAGTAAAATATATTTTAGCACCATTTTGTATAAGGGTGCATTGTTACGAGGAAATACAACGGTTTTTTTTTCTCTCTTTTTAGGTGGACGCTTTTAAAGAAAATTGTTTCAGAGTTTAAATCTAATAAACAAAATCACAAATGTACTGAAATTTATTTCGCATGGGAAGGGATCGATGCTACTTGCGTATTCCTCCATATTTCGTACTGTGTTCTGGGGTCTTAGTAAAATTGTTTGAGTCTTTTGTTCTACATGATTTCATCTATATTATCATGTATTATAATGTATTATTGTACAATATTATCTCATACATTAACTCATCCTCATGTACGCTCGTCTCTTAATGCTGAAAAAAATTAAGTCCTTCATTTTACTCCTGATACTGTATATGTTTTAAATCAAGCCCACACCAGGTTTAAGCAGATATCAATGACGAGAGCAGGGGAATGACTTACTTACTGGAGTCCCTACATCTTTTGCTATCCATTATTTGTTAACATTTTTATATAGTGTTTTTCTCATACTAGATTTAACAGATTTAATGAATTATGAGCGGATGTCTCAAAAAGTCGTATGTTCTTGAACATTGCCCAATTTCTTTAGAATTCTTCAAACTTCGTTATGGCCAATTATTCAAGCTCAGATGAGGCTGCAGCTACTGCTTATGTTGTTCTTGTCGTGCATTTTGGCATGCAATGTTCAGAATGGCACGAGTTGAATAGAAGTGGGTAGTGAGCATGTGGTGATATCCGTAGTGTAATTTCATAAAATGCTGTACTGTAAACTTTATTCCCTGGTACTACTTTCCAAACTATGTTCATATATTATTTTAATAAATGCGTGTATATAACTGCGTGTATATAACTGCGTGTATGTGGTGGTATTTGCTATAGTGGCGCACTTGGTTATACGATCTGTAAAGATTTGTGTATTTGGTTCAAAGTTTTACAGCCACTGTGGTTTCCTCTTTCTAATTTTATTACTTTGCAATTAAGCAGTTCAACACCAGTATGCTAACGGTACTGTGTCAAGCCACAAACCCAATACTAATAATGCAAACGTATTAAGTGCATGCACCTTTTATTTGTGCGCACCGTTTCAATGTATGTTGGGAATATACACTTATGTTTATAGTAAATATTCTGCAGGAAAATAGCCCACCGTAATAGATAAAAAAGAAACTGGCTTACAACTAGAAATTCCTCTCTGAAATCGAATTAGTTCAAAAAGGACTACATTACATGTAAGAATTTTAGTCAGAAATTGAACTACTCAAAAAATATCAGTTTTTAAATAGAATTTTCAATTGAACTGGCCCGAGTATAATATAACTTCCATCAGTAAATATATGATATATATATATATATATATATATATATATAATATATACAAAATAAAATTATTTTAATTAATATTGAAAATTTATTACTTTACTTGCCTATTTCGAAGACCTCGTAGCTTTACGCTATCGAACTGGTATATTGTTGGGCATCGGTACAACGATTGTATTACACTATCTGGAGATTATGTTGAAGAACAAGACCATATTTTCATTGAAGACGTTGAAAACGTTATTTAATTGTTGGACGGAATGCTTTTCAGCGCATGTAGTTATCTTGTTTCATTGGCAATTATCTGTTATAAAATTGATAATGAAACTTACGCGCTCACTAAAACTAACATAAATATTCCCATATACTTAAACTACCATGTTTCCAAGCTACCGCGCATTGTTGGCTTCTCTGTTTATAGTTTGGCAACTTCAGTTGTGAAAGAAGAATGTACTTTTCAACTTCATTCTTCATTTCGCCTAATGAAGAAATACTTGCAGATGTCTATAAAAAGATAGACATAGCCGCAGCCGGGTACTCGATTTCTAGCTATTCCCGTGGTCGAAGTTGTCAGCCAATTGCTCTCATTTTCAGCATAAAAAAATACATATATATTTGATATGAATGAATATAAAGCAATCTAATATTGATATTAGCTGAATGCAAGACTGTATGAGCATAAGTGTTAGAAAATGCAGGAGCATTGCCAAGTAGAAACCCGAGCTTTGAGATTGAGTTAGCAAGAGTATAATTAATATGACTAACAAATTTGAATTTCTAGAAAGGAGCACCGACACCTCATGGCGACCTCATGGCGACAATCCAATCGAGTATCATGAATTTAACCTATTCCAGATGCAGTGCCGATTATTATCAGCAGCATTTATTATTCGAAATACCCATTTTGAAGTAAATCGGATAGACAAGAATTAGACATTCGTTACAAGGATTGAAAGAAGGTGTTCAATGTTTTCATCCATTTATACAAAAGAAAAAAGGTGGATTCATAAACAACAAGAATATTATTCAAGATTTCAGCATACTCCAAGGCGTATTGAACTACACGTCATGGTGGATAGCTCCGACCGTAGTGAATACCCTTAATAAGTTGTGATGCACGCAGTTAACTTGATTTTTCAGTAGTATGAGAATATACATGAGAAGTAGTGGTATATAAAATTAGCTAAATTTTCCTGATTGTGAATCTATTTCTCATATCTTATTTGTTTGCTGAGACAAAATACAAACTTTGATGAAAAACGCGCACCCACATAGAACTCCAGTATCAGTTATTAAGAAGTTTGAAACGGAAGTCTAGGTGAGGTCTTTAATGAAGCACCGCCTTGAGAACTTTTTGACTAAGAAAATATTAAATATTGTTGCTATACGAATGCCTTCATTTATGTATATGGTATACCTGATATATGTATTCAAAAAAATACCAAATTATTATATCGCCTATGTGTTCAGAGGTAAAACGCACCTCTTATAACCAAAGGTATATATATCAGCTACTCTTGGGCAAAAATTTCTTAGCAAATTTCGCCCCTGGATAACCAAATTACTGCCAACGATTTAGCAATATATCGTTCGAAAATACTACATAGATAATGAGATCAGAGCTTTTTTAATGCAAACAATTTTTACACAAAATTTAACTGGTTCGGCCACCAAACGAAAATTCTAACAAAGAATTTCAGACAACAAATTTACATTTCAATAAGGCAATTGCCGGCAGTTATATAGCTTTGAATACTTTATAATATACTACCCACATTTCGTTTTAAAGCTCCAAACACCTCTTGATTCACTGCTTTTCTGGGGTGTTTTATTTGAGCAGCAACCATAAACAATACTTTTAGGTAGCTGCAGACAGTTTGATGGAGCGTTATTTAAATATTAAAGATGAAAATATCAATGTGTATAAAAGTTAGTAGATGTGTGCGCCCTATAAATACTTTTCAACACTTTTTAACAGAAAGTGAAGAAGAAAGCAAGAACCATATACTATATATATGTCTAATAGAGGAAGTTTCCGTTCTTTACAGTTACTCCAATAGCTAAAGAGATCTTCATCTTCTAAGAGCTTCTATCTCGAAATCTTTAAATTAGTATTTGCTTTGAAGCTCTGCAATTTATCACATTTCTTTAACAATACTTACTTGTTTTATAATTATTCTAGTCTAACAAAACTTGGAGATTAATATTCTTTTAAGTTCTTGAGAAAAAAGGAATATTAGAACCATCCACAACAAATGTGTTTAAGTATTGCAAATGCTTTTTACTAACACAAATAGCCTTTAAGTGGCCTCTAAATGCTTTTTAGCTACATTATGAATAACCTAAAAAAAAAAGTTTCAACACAACAAAAAAATTAAGTGAATCTATGATTTCCATTTGTCTATATGGGTTTTTAAAATCTACATATTCAATAGCTGCAAAGAGCATTAGTAATATTTCAATGCACAGACTCCATCTTAAATGCCACTCATCACAGAGGCAAGTAGTACAGTTAGACAATCCAAACTTTTGTGCAAATAAATTTCAACAGACATACAAGCAGGTAGGATTTCAAGTAGGATATGATTCTTGATTATTTTTAATAACCAAACAATGTTTGAAAGGAACATTAGAATATACACGACATATAATATATGAGTGAGCCAACTTTTATATATAATAGAGTAATGTCAACAGAATGTGGCTACGTACTATTGCGAACATAGACTATTGAAATTGTCGTACAGTATAAATATATCCATATTAATTTTACCAATTTTTTTTTTGTGGCTGCCCTTTCGGAATGTAGAGTAAAATAACAGTGTTTATACTAAGCAAACTTTAGAATTTGTAATAAGATTCATTCTTAGTTGTTATAGATGCCCAATATATATACATAAGTATTAAATAATCCCAAGTGTAGTGATATTTCGAGAGATTTTAACATCTTTTAATAATTAATGTTAACATTTTTTGCATTCCGGAAACTCAATTCTTTATATTTTCATAATCCATCAGAGATAACAAAATAAGCATAACATTTCGGCAGCTTCGATTAATGTATAGCCTCTGGTTAAATGAAATTGATAATTCAGCATAGCTTATTTCGCTCGACAACAACCACTATTGCAATAAAGCAACAACTGTGTAAACAAAAATATACCACATTGTCGCTGAGCAGATATATATTTAAGTAAGTATATAAATTGCTATGAAAACGTGCTTTCTTAATTGGGCATGCGATGTAATGATGAGTGGAATTTTGAACTTGAAACATCAGTTGGATGTAATGTTTATCCTGCTTTAGTTGACTCTCAATTGCCTCTATCATACTGTTCATGAAACTACTCAAAAATATTAATTAAAAATGTTTAACATAGTATAAATCAATTCTGTAACAGAAGTGAGTGGGCGATATGGGTTTATGTGCTATTGACACTTTAAAATGCCGATTAGGTTGATTTCAGTAAGGTCGGTTGACTTTGAAGTGTCTTGAGGTGAATCTTAATGAAATCAAGTAATGTCGGAACCAATCGGTAGACGACTTCGTTTGAAAACAAATACATGTTTACTCATAATTTTCACCCGAACTTTACATCCTACAAAATCCAAGACGAACTTACGGCCTGGGCCCGTACTTACCCATTCTGGTTAGTAATAATATTTACAGACACATTTGGATATGTTCTAAACTTTTAATTCCTATGGACTCATGTTTCTGTTAAGGTAGTTGATATATAGACCGATATGTTTACTATAAAGTTAACTAGAAAGAAAGACAGTGCTTAGCGTTATTGTGCAATAAGTTTGCAAGTATAAAAGAGATGTATTGAAAAAATATTATAGAAAACCGAATTAAGCCAATTAATTATATGTGATTTTATACCCTCAATATTTCCAATGCATCGGCTTTGCAGATTTATTACACCAAAACATATTTATTATATTACATATGTGTATATATATTGGGGCATTAACTCTGAGATGGTAAGCGCTAATGCAAATGCTGTCCAGTTGTCCCTGAGAATCGATCAATCTAGTTCTGAAATTCAATTGATTGCCTGCCCAGATATAAACGATGCTTATAATTTCCCCAAATAGCTTTACAGTCAAAATTAAAAAATTAAAAAATTAAAAAAGGATAGACCACGTGTAATATACTGGTTACATTAATCTCTTTTTAAAAATACTAGGATAACAAGACAAGAACTACTTTTAAGTCTTGAGTCATAACAAAACACACTACTGCTCCGCAAAACCTTGACTTGATTGAAAATTTTGTTTTGTTTTTATTTGGTTATTTTGGTTCCACTGTTTGATCAGGCGTAATAAATCTATTGCAATAACTCAATGCATTTCATAGTAAATGCATATAAACAGATTATTCTAATTTCAAGAATGACTATGGGCTTACAATTATTCCATATCATATGCATTTTTTCATACACCACTATTATTGCTTTCCACGTTATCTTACTTGTTTAACCCACAACTCTAGCTTGTTCAAATACGAGACTAACATATGGTACACTATAAATGATCATTTTGCACTTGGCTTTGTACCAAGCATTGAGAATGTTATCAGCTGCTATTGGCTGAATATATGGTGTAAAAAAGTATGCAAAATTCTTGAAGTAAAATGCTTAAGGAGTAGCAAAAAATTATAAAAGATTTAAATGACAAACAAACTATTATGTCGGCATATGATATTATATTTGGCACATGCACACATAAAATAAGAAATATATGCCAATGGCAAGTGGTACAAAAACAAGATAGGATACTATTGACGCTCCTCACTTCTTTGAAAACACTGCTTATATTAGATTTATCAAATTAGTTTTACCTATTTGACTCTTCTACTTTAGTAAAGATACCTCAAGCAGCCTTCCATATGCGTATCTGCACGAAAACATTCTAAAATTCCTCTTCACTCCTTTCAAAGAGTCAACGGTAGAAGCATCCTCTCTTTGCAAATATTTGAATATCATTATTCATCATTCTTGGTTGCTGCATTAGTTAAATTTTTAATTATTCCACAACATTTAAGGTATTGAATGTGCACATGGAAGCATCCGTATTTTCTGCTATGTAACATACTGTTGAGTGTGAATGTTTTTTAATCCCTTTTCACTGATATATTCATGCCATAACGCACTCCATCGGTGGTTGTATACAGGTTGATACAGACATGTATTCATATGTGTGAGTATCTACAATGCAGAGGTCAACGTAACGGCCGTATTGTTATAATTATTAATTTGATCGCCACTATAGGTTACAATTATAAAAACATAATTACACATTTAACATGCGTATGGAATATGTATTTTTAGGGCACTGTTTTTATACTCTCGCAACATGTTGCTAGAGAGTATATTAGTTTTGCTCACCTAATGATTGTTTAATGGTAATAAAATAAAATAAATAGATTTAATGGTAATTGCCACAAACCACTAGGGGTTTATCAAACAAATTTTCTCAAGTCTTTCTACTACCTCCCCATACCCTGGGTAAAATCGGACGATAACTAACATATAACAAAATTTAAAAATTTACCAGATTGTTTCACTTCAAATTATATAAATCAAGCAGCAATTAAAATATCGGCATAAAACTTTGGAAAAATTATGCTTTCAAGTTAAGCCATTTTCTGCTCAAAAATGATAGAAATTCAAGAATAACCTTTCAAGCACCCAGAATATGCGGACCTTAGTTACTATGGCTGACCTTTTACCAAAACTATCGGTAAATCTGTGAGATATATTAATGAAAATCAGAGAACATCTTACTCTGGTAATCTCCCTTATCTTCCATAAAACTAAAATTAAAAAATTTCGAACTCACAGTTGACTTCATGCCATATATCATCGGCCATCTGAGAGGCATCTTAATGAAATTCAGAGAAATATGAAAATTTTAAAAATTCCGGTTATATACACAATATATTAAACTCAATATAAGGGCGGATGGTTGAGTTTATATCACAAATATCTCCATACGAGCTGTCTCAACAAATTAAATTAGAATATCAGTCGGTTGTAAAAATTATAGCTGTTGCACCTTCCCATAGCACCATTATCATTAACACAGAACATAGATAGTCACTTAGTTATATTGACTTTATGAATATATGAGCAAAAGTAAAAATTAATCTGATGCTAAATATAACTGGAAGTGGCAATTTCGTGGAATAATACAACTTCTAATTGACTTCTTAGGCAAATCCGCCTTTGATATTTGCAAATTGCGAGAGCATAACATTTTCGGTTACACCCAAACTTAGCCCTTCCTTACTTTTTATTATTGTTGTTATTGACAGTGTTTATTATATTTATATAGTTTATTATACGAGCTGTCGACCACAATTCAGTTTTCCTCGATAAGAGTAGTGGTGTACCGGTAAAGGAAGTAGCTCAAAGGTGGATAATTAACACATTATTTTAAGGAATTAAATCGCTACTGTAGTATTACTAAAATTGTTGAGCAGTGAAGATGGTTGGAGAAAATAACCCCAGCTAAAAGCTTAATTATTCCATTTACAGGGAATTAACCATCAGATTTCGATCGGTGTTAATATGAGTACATATGGATCTTAGTTAATTTTCTTACACATATGAATGAAGGTATGGACCAATATCTGACGTTCATCGAATTATTAATTCAGTAAAATCTATTGTCTTGACAATACATACCGGGTATGAGTTCTAATATTCGTACACTATACACTTGTAAATAAATTACAGTTAAAGAATTTAAATTTAACACTAAAGCCTTTAACAAAGAATGTAGAATTACTGATTTGATGGGGAAATATTGTCAAATCAGTTCTCTGAAATGGAGTTGAATATTGAATTGATATATATATATATATATGCTACCTATATATGCTGCTATAAATACATGGAGCAACATTTTTCGGGAGTAAAGAAGATGTGGGGAAAAGGAAAACGCAAAATCTTACAAAGTCTTGTTTCCAGTGAAATAATGTTAATCGCTTTGTCAGCAAGTCGAGATTTAGTTTCTTTATAATCTGTGCGGTAAATGAACTTGAATTAAGTAACTCAGCTTTTTCCTGAGCCAAGCCATTCCATTATGATTTATGCAATTTACTATATTATATTTAAATCATGGAATGGGAACAGCATGCGGACATGTATGACAAATTGACATCGTGTTGTCTGATCTGAAATTATACAATAATAAACTAGTCATTTCAATATATACTTAATTTATATTTCTCTAAACTATATACGAGGTTTAGTAGCTTTATTAGAACAAAAAATAGCAAAATTTTGATGGCAGGACTAAAGTAGTCTCTAAAAATTTATCTTATATATATAATCATCTTATATGTTTTTATGAACACAGAACAATAGAAAGACCAGTCAC
This sequence comes from Bactrocera minax, assembly GCA_021498325.1. Taxonomy (NCBI): domain Eukaryota; kingdom Metazoa; phylum Arthropoda; class Insecta; order Diptera; family Tephritidae; genus Bactrocera; species Bactrocera minax. The sequence goes on along the minus strand of JAKEEE010000168.1, from coordinate 169,010 downwards.
TATCACCGTTTCAAAGAAAGAGTTCAACAATAACTCCAATTTGTAAAATCTGATTTCGTCACATACAAACTACAGAATTTTATCCGAAAATGTACTCTACCTGTAAAGACTTTTCCAAAATTTTGGTAATATGTCAAACAACCGAAGCCAAATCAGAGATAAATTACTAGTTTTACAATAACAATTTCGAGTGAACAATTGTCTGTCTTGGGTTTATTTCAAACTTTGTTTGACTAAGACGATATTCTTTACTTTTACTGAATTTCTTTGTCGTAGAGGAAGAATTTCGCGTCCTACCATCTTCAAAAGTCTGTATGACTTATTATAACAAGTAAGGAAGCGATCCGTTCAGGCGCGACCAAATATCAGATTCTCTCCCAATTTTTAGGCACTTCTTCTACAACAGATCCACATCGATGCTTACATTATCACATTGCACCGTAGTCTTAAACTACATGACGTTATTTTCCGGAAATCTTTTTTTTTGACTTCAAACTTCACTCAATCACTTAGTCAATCAATAAGTGCATCGGTTAGAACTCACACTTTTAGGCACAAATGTATTTGTTAGCTCATCTCTGCTGAAACTTTTACTTGCTGTTCAGCACATGTCGACTTGAGAAAACTTACGTTCGGGTTACTTGAATGTCCCAGCGATTAAGTTTACAATTTCACATGGAGTTGATTGACATCTAAGAAGTTTTTGTGTTGTGGAAAGTTTTAAATTAATGCTTTAATTTGAAAGAAAATGCTTTAACCGTTGTATATGAATCCCTTCGAGTTTATCTTTCTATTTAAAGACACTAAATAATAATTACGATAAAGTGAAATAAATTGTTTTGGAAGGTATGTATCCTTTTTTATACACTTGCAACATGTTGCAACAGATTATAATAATTTAGTTCACCCAACGGTTATTTGTAACACCAAAAACTAATCGAGTAAGATATATATCATATATATATATCTATATATATCATATACACAAATATATATATATACGCGTTGAATTACGAGTGACTGTTTGTCCGTCGGTCCGGTCCTTTCAAGCCCCGAGATACCCAACAGGTGAACCTCAGTGAATATGGTTCACTTTTAACTGACAATATCGGCCCATCTGTGAGATATATTAATGAAATTCGGGGAACATCTTTCATTGGTAATAATGTGCTCTTGCGATAAAAACGGACAAAATCGAACCAATATTTTCCTTGGTTCCCATACGTCCAATATAAAAATTTTGGAATTTGCGGTTGACTTTATATCGCAGATATCTTACTTGAATTCAGATGACGTCTTTCCCAGGTAATAATGCACCCTGAAGACAAATATTGATTAGATAGGGCCAAAATTTCCTAAACCTCCATACAGTTAATATACAAAATTTCGAGATTCCGGTTGACTTTATAGCGTGCATAGCGGTATATGTCAGACATCTTAGAAAAATTTAATTTATTTAACGTATAATCTTGAATTTGCCATATTTTGAAGGCCAAAATTTGTGAAAACGTTCCACAAAGTACCACAAATAATATATACTGTTATGCTAGTGGACTCTATGCCACATATGTATGTCGGAAAAAATTTTACCTGATACCTGCTGCTAGTCAACCTAACTGCTAGAAATCTTTATATTGGGGATAGAGAAATGTCCGCACCAATTTCATTGACTTTTGACATCTAAACCGCATTTCGTTTAAGAAAACATGTTGATAACATTAAGATATCTCAGACAATAACTTCAACCGCAAGGATATTATATTCGGTAAATGGCAGTCAAAGAAAAGCATACGAGGTGTGTTCAGGCAATAACGGGAATGTTCTTCGATTTTAATGGCGTGGCTCATCATGAATTCTTGTCTCAAGGTCAAACGTCGTTTAGTACTACATATACTATTAAGTCATTATTAAGTGTAAAACCCCTCAACGCCAATTTATTCAAACTATCAGGGTTTTACATATTAACTATATAAAAATAATATACATGAACATTCATATTATCAATGGAATGGATAGTTGAAGAGATCATTAAAGTTAAATGAGGGTTGTTATATTAATTTTTTATTACTTAGCAAACTTTTGACAAAGACAAAAATAATCAGGTTGAGTTTAACGTTTGCCAAACCAGAACATTGTGGTTTAACTTTGTATACGTTATAGATATATCCGTGAAAATGTGTAAATCTCCTTTTCAGTTAGTATGGAAAGGTTTTGCTTGAGCTCTAGGAAGGTGCAATTCTTCAAAAGTAATATTTTAAATGTTCGAAAATTCCTTCCTTCCCCCATTTTATTTGCACTTAATACTGATTTCACGTTCTTAAAGTAAAAGGCAAGCGATTACGTTTGATTGCGTTGTGCCAAATAGCCGGGAACACACTTTCTACTGCCTCAAATCGTCGTCACTTACGAGAAGTCATTAGAAGTGCACAGCAAGTAACAACAAGCCAAGATTAAAATATAAATACAGAATGCTTACACACATATGTAATTTTAAGGGATCCTGAAAGGGTTCAAAATAGTTCTTCCAAACCACCTTTTATCTTATTCTGTATACATCCGCTCCGCTACGACACTTGTATTGTGATTTGGCTTGCATCATTCTACTCCATTTCTCCATTCGTCCATCCTCTTTCCGTTTTGAGTCATACTCACCGTTAAAATGTTGCTGGCGACAAATCTCTCACGTTTTACTCAGTAATTTGTAGTCATTTTTAAACTCGCACAAAACGACGTGATCGAAAATGCGTTAATATACTTTAAACGTTTTCACCAGATCAAATGTAGAGAGAACAAAAATACTCTAATATATGAGAAACAAAAAACAATGTAAGTAGGTGTGAGTGTGTTTGTTTGCTAAGGAGTAAAAGTAACTTTTTGAAGTGTTTCTATCCTTGAGTTAAGTGAAGGTAATTTTTCAACAAATTACACGCCTTAACGCTGTAAAGCGGATCAAAGTTGTCAGTAGTGAATTTATTTAACTTTCGCTTCCACATTCGGGTCTCTAGTTGTATATATGTGTGTATATATATGTGTATATACAGCATTGTTAACGTATAGTCTCGGCTAGTGAACTTTATAGCGATAATCACAACGAATATATATTTTGTTATTTACAGAAATCTCTATGGATGATATATAGAACTATACTTACATAGGAGTATATATATATATATGAATATTCATAAGAATTTGATGTGAAATAATTTACACACAAATTGCCATATTTTGATTGGTATTGTTTATATATCGATTTTTTAGGTTTGATGCAATAAAATAGCTATAAAGTTCGGGTTAGATGTATTATCAAACCCACGTGCAAATGAAAGGCCGATTTCAACTTTTGATTCCCGCATCGTGTTATCTATTTATTAGCCTCGAAGAATACCATATATATATGGTATATATATGGTATAATAGTTAAATAAATTGTCTTCAAAAATTTGAAGACCTCACATGAGTTTATAAGTAGTCCAAATTATTCTGATATTTATAACAAGCGTTAAGTGAACAAAATAATGAACGTATACTCAAGACAAAATTTCTTCAAATTCATTCAATTCATTCTAATACTTCATTCAACTTAACTTTGTACTCTGCATAGAAAATATACTATATATATGGTGGAGTCCTGTCAATCTAATTGGAATTAGAAAATACTATGGAAAATATATTGTATGTGAGTATTATTTTAGTAACGCTTAAAGTATACTTAATGCTCAGGATAGTGAAGGCAATGCATTACAAAAAAGAGGAATAAGTAAGGTTTAAAGCTCTTGGAAAATTATAGTACGTATTCGTAAAGACGGTTTAGACTCTGTCGATTCTATTTATAAATTTTCAATTCAAATTTTTCATTAGCCCACTTTTACAGATGATGTGAAACTAAATCGAAATACTTTTTGAAAATTTTACTCAATATAAAAATGTTCAAAGTGTTTCAACCCATTGCGCTTCACAATACTCTTATTATTTTTCGGCCAAAACTGTACCTTCACACTGCACGCCGGCAAAAGTCTGAGATTTCAGTCGACGGCACTTCCGTTGATGCAATGTTAAAACTCTGATAACGGATGTATCCAATTTATAACTGTATTATTATTGTTACAATCTTTGTTGTGTAATCAGAGCAGTGTTTACTTAGCATATATCACATATATAGTACAAGTTTGCCTCACAAACACGACTTGTAAATTGTTATGTTACTTAACATTGGCTTCGTTTTTGGTATACATACGTTATACTTAGTTCCGTCACACCCCCTTGAGTTTACTCTTTGGTATTTTTCCGAATTTTCCCAAATCAATGCCAGACTTTTCATACAATTCTCAACTGATTGCTCCTTCACCTTGCTAATACCTACAAACTTTGTCAATCTTCCTCTCTTTGCAGATTCGCCCCATTTTTTTATACCCCAAACGCCAAAACACTCTCTAAACACTCTTACTGCAATCAAATTTTTTCTGTACTAATGGCAAAGTTTTGCGAAGTTATACGGCACAAATTAATTTTAAGTGCTTTAGTTTAGTAAGTAGTTATTAGGTAGTAGGTAAAAAGTCCAATGTATATTTTTATAAATTTATTAAAAAAAAAAAAAAAAAAAAAAAATTAGAGTAAAATTGTTATATTAGTTAAATTTTTATTAATTAATTTGATTTTTTTTTGTTATTTTATTTAATTGTTATTTCAGTTGATAGTTTATTATTTTTTTATTATTTATATTTATTTGATTTGTAAGATTAATTTATAACTATATGTAAATAGTTGATATTAAATAAAAGAAAAACTTTGTTCAATTTGAGACTGTTTTCTTTTAAACTTTTAATGAAAAACGGTGGATTGCTTGGGGGGATTGCTGTCTAGGAGATGATACTAATCTATTTTACCGGGGTTTGTCATAATCTCCCATATCATCAGCACATCAGCTTACCTTTATGTTTGCTATATACTATAGAGGATATGTGTGCTCACATATGAATTTGATTCAATGATATGTGGTTGTGGCACTTGGCAACGCTGTGGCATGCTATTTCGCGCTTGGCTCTCCTATTAACGGAATTTAATTGAGATGTGTTGAAGGCAACCTCATAGCTTTCAACTCACTAATAATGCAAAACTAATTACTAATTGAACGTTGCTGTAAACCACATTACTCCGTGTTGATCAGCTTGTAATTGTATTGGTAAGGAAAGCTTCGTTAGCAAGAACGCAACATTGTGGCGCGTGGAAATGTGGTAAACTGCCCGATATATTAGTGGAGCATTTGCCTAAACAAGAATATTAATATCTTTTTATTACGGCTGCTTTCCATATTACTATAACATAGTTTTTAGAATGGAATTTGTATGAAAAAGCTGTGAGTCACTGTGGTTCGGTTTTGAGGGCATAGGAACGGTCTGATTCCTCTTAAAATGCTAGGGTGCAGGAAATAATGCACCCAAAGTCACACCAGTTAGAGCATTACATACTTAAGTATAGTTGTAGTGCTCTTAAATCATTTGATATGTTAGAAAGTTTTCATTAAATGTTAATCACAGTTTGCCTTGCTTGGTGTTGGACCAAAATTCTCCCATAACTAGTTATATGTTTCATTGTTGTTATTGACACATAAAAAGAAGGAAGGAAACTTTACTTTAGTATGATGCAACACATTGCGAATTACTATTCAATAATACATTGATAATTGCGAAAGGAAAGAAAATGAATAATAATTTGTTGAACCCTTAGTTAAGTTTTGAACATCCGTAGTTTGTGAAATGTGAACGATACATTGCTGTACATATGAACAACGGTATATACAATTATCGAAATAAACATACTCTTACCGTGCCACGTTTATCCAAACATCTTGCGACTATGTTATGTAACAACTACATACTTGTATATAGTCCCCAACATTTACCATACATTATTGAGTTGTATTAATTTGTTTAATTTAAACAAAAGCGTTATTGCATATTTACAAATAAAGCTGCTGTAGTAAATTAGATAAGCCAAATTTTGGCGTTTAGGTTAGTAAATACTGGTATATAAAAGAGATTAGTCAGGAACGTGGTGCCTTTCGGGTAGTATTGGTGATTGTTAAGCCTGTGAAATAATGTACGCTGTCTCACTTATCTGAGTATTGTGTGGCTGCAATATATAAAAGTTGTTCATTCGGTCATTTTTGGAAAAAAATTGGTTGTTCTGTATCACCACTACATCGATTTGAAACGACTTAAAACTTGGACTTTACGTGGAAATAATTCAAATAACAACCATCATCTTGCTACTGGTTTCAGTGCCTCTGTTTATTGCATATCAAATGGTTTCAGGTAGAAAACTATGTCTGTAAATATTGTATGCATATTTAAGGCATCTTAAGACTATGAAGAATAATCTAACAAATCGACTAAACAGAGTTAAGTTTTATGTCACTAACCTCTGACGATAACTTAAAGGCAGACTGCCAAATAACCGTCGAACCATAATCCAGACCAATGTATGGAAATATTGTTGTATGAAGATTTTGCGCCAGTAGTTGACGTCTTTGAAACTGTCTGGTGCTGCTGGCTGAAAATTAAATTTATACCAATTATATTGCCATCCGATTTTCTGGTCGGTTGAGTAGCGTAGCTGGAATTAACCTGACAGAAATCTGCAAATTAAACCTATGTGAACACAGTCTAAATTATTTTGAAAAGATAAGAACTTTGGGCGAACATATACTTCAACTATATAGGTATTTTCCACGCCACATGGTTTTTTTTTACACGGTTTTCTTTTACACGGTAGTGTTTGGATTTTCCGCAACTAAATCTTTTAAATTGTTTCTACTTTCTTCTACTATTTTTTCCAGCATTCGTACTAAATTGCAGAAGATACGAGGAGAAGGCTTAGACCATTCAAAAATTCATTATGTCAAAAAATTTGTTGAGTTTTTCTGTTTTGCAAGATGACGAAAATTTTCAAGTCTTAGATGGAAATCATAATGATGATGAAAACGAAGCAGGAATAGAGCCTTGCAGTAGAACTGACACCCTTACCGCAAGTCCTATTCGACTAAGTACGGAGATGGCCGGATTTCATTTTCTAAATCAAGATCCAAATGAAGAACGCTCAGCAAAATTTTAGTGTGATATTAAGAATCCTATTGAATGTTAGAATCATTTATATAAAGAATCTAACGTGTTGTCACAGCATCTAATGACAGATTTTTTTTAAACTTAGTCTTTAGTTAAAATTTTACCGTAATTAAATTAAGATTTTTTAGGTCCGAAAGAACAATAAAAAGGGTTTGTCTAAAGAAATGGAGCTTTTAGTACATGGCATTTTTTTAGTCTCACGAAACTGTGTAATTATATATATACGTATATGTATACACTGACGGTTATTTGTAACTCCTAAATCATATATTTAATCGAGATAAATATTGAGTTTTGCATACCAAATAATCAGAATATCGAGACGAATTGAATTCCGTATGTTACTCTATCCGTCTGTCCGCGTACAATAACTTAAATAACAATTTAGATATCTTGATGGAACCTGGTACACGTCATCTTTGGCACTCTGAAGAAGTTGATATTGAAAATGAGCGCAATCGGCTTACTGCCACGCCCACAACATGTCGTTAAGCGGCAAATTATAAAGTGCTATGACTAAACCACAAATCAACGTACGACTTTTTGATATATGGAATGACTGTCCGGAAAGAAATCTGTGGTTTAAATTTTTTTTAAAAGTTGACATGGCCCCGCGCTTTAAAGAGTTTTATGTGTATATCTCACTAACTATTAATGCTATAGCAACCAAACTTGATGAGAATATTTCCCTTAAACACATGTTACAGTGTGAAAATAGGTGGACTCGGATAACACGACAATCCATATAAAAGTTATGTTCAGAACTACTAAAAGTGCAATAACTCTATAACGAAAACATCAAAAGCAGTGGTTTGCATGTGAACTCGAATTCAAATTGTATAATGGTCAACCACCCCCATTTAAGCGAAATTTCATACCTCAGCAACTACCAAATGTAGTTCAACCAAATTTTATGTTTAATAATACCTTGACATTCTTATGGCATAGCTTAAAATTTTATTTTAATTTCCAATTCATCAGTTTTCAATTCAATTTTATTATTTATCAATTTCCTAAATATCTCAATGGAATTAAGTGGATATCTTTTCTTGGTAATACTGTGGTCTTGTTTTAAAAACTGATAAAATCTATTCAGTGTTTCTCTTAGTCCTCATATGCCCTTCTAATCTTCGTATCCCAAACATAATGATTTTCCATCCGATGAATTTTATTCGGTTCACAATTTGTTTAATAATAGATGTTGCATTCATACTCATCAATTAATATAGCATAAAGTTTTATTTGAATCAGTATAGCTGGACAAATAAATGAACAAATAAGGAGGAGTCTAGTACAGGTACAGCCGAGCACTATGTACTCTCACAATTTATGAGAATGTCAATAATTTTACAAAAGATCTGTTGCAATATTAATAAAAGCTGTCAAGCAAATTCGGGACAATCTTATATGAGCACTATTGAAGTTAAATATAGAGCAGCAAGGTTAAATTGGGAGTATATATTTGGATGAGATTAACACCTCAAATGCGGACTCAAAATGCGAACCGGAAAATTCTCAAAAAGTTAGCGGACTCCACTGAATGGTGCGCGAATATTTCGGTTCAATATACAGACGTAATACCTGAACTTAACCTTAAACCTCTCATATCGCCTTTGGTCACAATAACTCTATTATTAAGAGTCTTACTCAATACCTAAAAAAATACGGTTAGGTTAAGCATAAGTTGTGAAGAGTGGTCAGCCTACTTATTTGTATCGCACTAAGATATCTTATTTATGGTATGCGAAATTTATTAAAACATATTTGACTTTATCCAGTTATATACTCTATATGAGTACATACACTGATACGTACAAAATACATACAAAATGTTTTGGATGAAAGGGTTCCATATCACTGATGGAAGTATTTTCAAGCGAAGGGTTAGTCTGGAACTCTACGACATAGCTTCGACGTAGAGTAGTATATGAGATCCGGATATTTATTTTCGGTGGTGTGACTCTCGCGCTTGACTGTTTAGTTAGCTAAATAGGAATTAACACTACACTTTAGAAAACAGGTTTTCTAAAACAAAAACAAAAAGAATCGAATTATAAAATTTTCCACATTCAGTTATTATACTCTCTCAACATGTTGCAACAGAGTATATTAGTTTCGTTTTTCACACTGTTTGCAGTAGCGATCATCAGCTAAAAGAAGAGCTTATACTCAATATTTGAATAGTTTTGTTTAAGAATGTTATTTTATATATATACGAAATTAGTTATTTTTGTCTAAAAATTTCACCACCATGTATAATTATCGTATTATATCAATATCAGAAAAATTTTATTTTTTCCAATTAATTATGCCTGGTGCAGTTCCGGATAATAATGTTACCTGAAACGGAGAATTGTGTTCTTGGAAACGGAGGGCAACTCGATTATCTAGGGAGCTACGCTATGCTGAGTCATGGCAATTAACTTGACAAACAACTAGCGAGTTAGTCTATGCCACAAAGAATAGTAGCTTGAGACATTGTCAAAAAAAAATTATTATGCTCTTGTGCAACATATGAGCAATGTGTGTTCAACGAGGGTATAAAAGAGGCTGACTTGAGGATGTTAGTAATCTAAATTCGTAATCTAAATCAGTATGAGGCACGCCAATATGCAGGAATGTGTGATTATGCGGAAGAAAAAAAGTTGGCACCTCAATGATTCGAACGAGCATTGAAGTGTTTGAAATAAGTTAACTAAGTTTTACTTGAAATTAAAAACAAATTAATTCATAACTATAAAAAAACAAACGTCTAATAATTATTTAAATATGTGAATAATGTGAATAAATGAATGAAAATAAATTATTTAATTTTTCGGACTTAATTTATTATTGACAATCTTATATCATATTTCATGAGCACCTGTAGTTTTGGTTAAGCTACAGTAAAGAACTACGTAGAAATGTGTGAGTAAATAAAATTTGCTAACTTTTTTAAATAATCTAAAAGGTTAAACGGCGGCGATATTACTTCGAAGATGACCTCTGTCAATAAAATAAATACAAATTTACTCGAACTACGATCGCTTAATTTTAAATATTATAAAATATATTATCGCTTAAAAAAAAAAAAAAAACAATTAAAAGGAGAGAGCAAAATGTGTCAGTGTTGCACTTTGTGATAAACATTTGATAGCAGACCCTTTCTACGAGTATATAAATACATATTAATGCTTGGAGTTCTGTGTTTAGTATTTTTTGCTCTTTGGTGAGCGGTTATAATAATAACGATAATCTTATATATGAGCGGGTACATATATTATATTAGCCCATAGAGTATTTTGTACTTAGACTTATATACTTAGTACTATAGATTAGAAAATGTATTCACACGAAATTGGGCTCCGTTGACATGCTCCGGTATGCCCTTAATGAAATAATTATGGATGACTTAGTTTATTAAACGTATTTGGCACTTAAAGACCAAAATACTCCGCGACTAAAATTCTAAAACCGTTTCAGCAAAAATGGTTTCGCGTAAATATTTTCTGTTTCTCATATTATTCGCTTTGGTAAAGTACAACGCAACTAAAAATTCTGTGGATTACTCAAATAGTGATAATTACGTTACAACAAAACAAACCACACAAGTGATGACTTTTGCAAATGCAAGTACCGCGAATGTTATTGTGAGAAAAACAACTACCAGTAGTGCGCATGCAGATATTGTTTGGGATAATGTAAGTGAGTCTACAACAAAATTAGCAAAAAAGCTTAAAAATTATAGCGGAGCAGATTTGTCGAATACTGGAGTTATGAAAGTAATCAGCAATGGAATAAATTCCGAAGATTATTTGGTAATTGTAAGTGAGAATACAACAGAAGCAGTAGCAGGTATTACACCTTCAGTTCATGCAAACACAAATCCAGAAAAAGGTGACATTATAAATACAACAACAAGTGCAGCAAATCGGTCATCAATAATTGCCGATATTGAATCAACAGTAACAATACCGAGAAACCCAACAACAACCAAACCCAAAATATCTTTCAACCGCGAGAGGGTACAATTTGAGAACGATCTTTCAAGAGCTGACGGCACATATGCTTCTCCAATTACTAAATGCGATATCCAAATGAACAATGGAGATATCAAATCGGTTCGTAAGGAGATTTGTGCATGTGCTGAAGGTTTCGAAAGCATCGATCATGATGAATATAACAACAAAATCAAGCCCACATGTGTTGAAGTATTGCCAGAAACGACAAAAATAATACCAACGGAGGAAATTGAGATGACAGTTAGTGCCGAAGAGCAAAAAGAAACAGTACTAAACTCAACAATAGTTGATTATATACCAACAAAAAACAAGAACGCAGCAAAAAATTGTGAAGATTCACCAGATGTGACCAACTCAAATACCGGTTTTACAATAATATCCACCACCAGTGTAAGTCCGGAGTATAATTGGGAAAATGGAAGTGTTTATGCAAAACCTTCGAAGATTGGAATCACTGATAATATAAATCGTGCGGATACTAAACCGTCAATGGAGTCAATCGAACATCGGCATGCAAGCTCTGAAGTTCGGCTAACAAATGAAAGCGATGACATTCCAGAAACAAGTCCAAAACCGTTCACATCATCATACATATCACTTCCAACAAAGAGAAAGGAAACATTTCGTACAATTGTTGCTGTAAAACCCTTAAATGATGAAACACCAAATGCAAAAAATTATTCTACGATCGAAACGACTACAAAGCAGCGCAAAAAATATCGGCTGGCTTATTATATAACAGGAGGAGCGCTGATTACAGCAATCTTAATTGCTTCAGGTGAATACGAAAAAATACACATCTCATATTAATCATTATAAAATTCCAAAAATAGTTTTGTAATAAAATGTGCTGTTATAATAATCGATTTTAACTTAAGTATAAGATATATAAAAAATGTATACTTATATATACATATATGTATACAAAACTATAATTCTTCTACTTTCTACTTTCAGTAATACATTATTTATGGCATGTCAGAAGAAATGGTTATTATGGATTTGTACACTCTGTTTGAGACTGTAAAATTACGATAAACTAATGCAAAAACTAAATAGAAAAAATAAATTTCTTATTAAAAAAAAAAATAAAAATCAAGTAAGGTTTGGTTTTGTTAAGTATCAGTTCAAAATCTCGTCAACCTTTCAAATACCGAATGTTTTGATGCAGTGCTTAAGTTAAACTACCGTTTCTATTCTTCATTTTCGTATCCGCTTTACGTCTATTAATGATAGTCTTTAAGCATACGGAAGACATTCTTATTCTCATTCTATTGTCGGGCTTCTCGTTTTCCCAATTGATATACTCGACGATGAAATATTGATATTTAAGCTGTAATTGCTATTTCCGAATACAAGGCTACCAGAAACGCAGAAATTCAATAGATATACTTATATTATATATTGAGAACACAGTGAAATTATAACCGGTCCTCAATAGGCGGCTAATTAACACAACCAACTAGGAAGCGGTAAGTTCAGACGCAGACATTAAACATTGAACACTCATGCAATTTGAAGAAATAAGAGGTGACTGAAATTTTTCGGTAAGCCTGAAAATTTATATTAACCGAAAATGCTTACCGATTTAGCCTATATTGCGAAACGGGGAAAGGTGTACATAAATTTCTTTTCATTTTACTATCAAATCACATTATATGAAGCGAAAAATTCTCTCAAAGAGAGGAACGAAAACCATTAAGATTGGTGCATTGTGGTAGTGTCAGATAGAGTCGGCCTTAATCAAAAATTTCAGTTGAATTAATACGTTATTAACATCGACACAGTTTAACAAACACGCGGCCCGAGATATGTTGTACGATTAGATGTAAACTCTCTAGTCCTGAAAGTATTCAATGCTTTATCAGCTGGCAAAGGAAAAGGGAGATATTCCCTATATAGAAAAGACCAACAGACAAATGGGCAGACAAATAAAACGTGCAGAAATTGGTTTCATTTATTTTTGATTATCTACAGGAAGGTCCGGTCAGTTAGGTCTGGGAAGAAAATCTACAAAAGTAATATCGAACCGAAGCTGAAATTCCCCCAAAGAAACATGACAGGAATTATCCGAAAGATGGCTACATCTGAAGCCTCTTTCGTTGAAGAAATACTTGGCTTAAGTAAGCGACATGTGTAAGAGCGAAGTGAAAAAACTTAAACTGAAAACTGTGCAACTGTGCAATTGAAAGATGAATGATGAATCAAGGAGACTATTTAAAGCTGGTTCGTGAACTTCACTATACCAGAATTCGACTTGAAGTTTGCAGATCTTAACATAATAGTAGTCAAGCACACTGCCCCAATTAGAATGAAAGAATTTTCTAACTAAATAAATTCAGAGTGATTTTTAGAAAATAATAATAATAAAGTTGCATAGTAAGTAGTGTTATGAATTAGACTGCTTAGAGGTAAAATGTTTTATTCCGTTCATTGAAATGTAAAACTGTGTGAGCACATACTTAACATTCTCTCAACTCGTTTCTTCTCTTTTCATTATTACTACTTAACTCACCAGCCGAGTGCAATGCAAAGAAATTTTAATAATAAACCCACCGATTACCCCCGTCCTGCCCAACCGGCGCAAGAGGCGCAATCCGCATACGTGCGGAATTAGCCGAGTCACGAAAGTCAAGAGTGTTTTTTAAGCGTTGAGATTTAAAACTGCTCAGCCGCAGAAAGAAAAATTTCAACAACTAAGATTTAAGAATAAGTTCTAATAAATTTTATATGATCTTCTTTATTAAGTGAAAAGAATATAGTTTTTTCAATGCTGAAAAGTGAGTTTGATAAATTAAACGTGCTGGAATAAGAAGTAAAATCATGACATATGCGGCGGAATAGTTCGTTTAGTTCAAAATTTTATCTACATGATTTTAACAGTAGGCGTCTAAACGGCCTGGATAAGCGAACCAGGCTATTAAAATTAACTTCAGACAGGTGAAAAGAATTACAAACTGATCCATTCATGAGTTTCACTAAGAATATTGTGCCAAGCATTTCCTTACGACTAATTAGTGTAGCAAGATTTGTAAGTTTTAAACGACTAGTATATGTAGGAAGACATAATATAGAATCCCATAGGAAATACCCTTAGGCAAAAAGTGAAGACTGTTTTTGAACGGACTCTAATTTTTCAGAATGGATTTGGTAACTAGGGTTCCATACCATAGAGCCATATTCTAATATGGTTCTACCTAACCATAGTTGTAAAAAGAGTTTTAGTAACATATAGATTCCTAAATTCTATGGACCATATTTAAACAAAACTAAGAATAGCTTTAGCTTTCGAAACCACTATATTAACGTGAAGACTAAAGTCCAAATAAGGTCCATAGTATGTCCAAAATTATCAAAGTTAGCTTTTTTTTACGCAGGGAGAGGTAAACACAGAACTACAGGAAATCCACATCGTCTTGCACTTTTAACAATTAAGTGGCACATCATTCCTATCAAACCAAGTAACCAAATTGCTTAAGGCTGTTTGCAACAGACGCCTTTCATCAATAGAAGTACATGATTTAAAAAGGTTTACATCGTCGGCACATAATAAAATTTTAGAGTACAGAAGAAATATCATTAATAAATAAGATGAATTGAATTGGACCAAGATGACTAACTTGGGGAACACCTGAAGAGACATTAACTGAATCCGAAAGAGTATCATTAAATATTATTCGTTGTGTTCTCTTATTGAGATAAGAAGATACTCATAGCAGAAATCTTGTTTGAAAACCAAGACGATCAAGTTTTTGCATGAGAATTGAGTGATTTGCCTTATCGAAATCTTTGCTAAAGTCAATGTATACAGCAGTATGCTTTTACTCCCCAATAATATAATGAAAATCTTATATATTTAATATATAATCTCATATGTATAAAAAATACAATGAAGAGTCAATAAGGATTTACATATATACCTCAACAAATTAATGTTGGCTTTTTGGGATACACGAACTTCCTAAAATTATTTCAAAGCCATGGATAAGTTTCAGTTTGAGTAAGCACCGATTTAAATTCCTTAGTTGTAGTTCAAGTTACTTAAATATGCTCTCGGTTTATAAAGGGCAATATGATATTGCACAGTAGCATCCACGTGTTCTAAATAAACTAACAAAAAACCGCATTCCTATTGTCGCTTATTAAAACCATGGAAGAACTGCAACAATATAGCAATTTATAGTTAAAAGCAAAACGAAGTTTGTTAGGGTAACGTGTTCAATTCCAGCTTAATTGTGGCGCGAATCCGAGGTTTGCGATCGAATACAAAAATGCAATATATCATATGCATAATTTATAACAAATTTGAATGTGTTCAGGCTCCTACATATGAGACCATACAGACCTACATAAACAATTTCACGAATAGCTAATATAAACTACACCAGTTTTGTTGGTGTAAGCGATGCGTGCGTCAATGCCGCACATTTGAGCCAAATTTATGTTGGATACGGTCAAATAGCGCAATATTTCACATAATTTTTACTAAATGTTGCTGCTATTGTAGATATTATCGTATTTAGTCGTATAATCTGGTACAATTTTTCAGTCGTGCTATTGATAAAAGCAGTTCATCATATTTACAAGGAAAACAAATTTCACGAGATAGAACTGGTATGAACATGAGAAGGCGCTTGCCATTCACATGCCTACAACCGGAAAAAAGTGCTGATAACTATGATAATTGATTCAAAACATTGACCCACAATATGTTCTCAACTTCATTTAATAAGGACTAGTGAATTACTAAGAAATATTTTTCCAACACCATGAGTTTTTTCAGGCCCCTTTATCTCCTACAAATTGAGATAGTAATTAATGTACAGTTGCGGCCGAATTCAGCAGTTCCATATCTCTTTAATATGGTATGCTGCTAAAACACTTCAATTCAAATTCAAATGAAATGATAAGCTATATATATGTAAGAGCTTAAATGTACATATATATTTATGTATACCATGCAGGTCATAGTCATATAAGATCGCATTGGAAGAAGCAAAAAATATGGCTGCGGAAATTGCGGTTTTCGAAACTTTTTTAAAAGAAATTCCGTTCCTTCCTATGTATCGCTTAAATGAGAGGTATATAGTTGAATTTATGTGTTTAATAGTTGGATCTAATCTTCAAGCGAAAAATATTTTGTTTCTATGGAATTTTAAGTGACGTGTATGTTAATAATAAAAGGGAAGTTCATGTGTTCATTTAACATTAACTAATTTTTATTTTATTAAATATATTGCGTAAACATTCAAATTTATTTATTCAATGAATTTGTTATTGGATTATGCTCATATTTGATATCTCACTAACATATATTATTGGTCATATACTTAAGTTCATTGCTACATTTTGCTTCGTGTCTATAATATCTATATGAAAATCTTCCAAATTAACTAAAATGAGATATGTGCAATATAAATTCAACTAAAGTCGCTTAATTGAATCTATTAGATATATGAGGAAAAAATCAGCCAGAGAAAAGAAAAAGATTGTATTAGGAATAAGCGGCTTAGATCATGGTCTAGACCGATTTCTTTCATATTTAGCGCGAAATCACATTATGTTTAAAAAAACATATCCACTTAATTTCATTAAAATATCACACTTATTGACCAACATAAATAGCTTAAAGTCAGATGGAAAGTCGCAAATCTCTACATCGGGTATATTGGGTTACGGGAAGGTCTAAACTGGTTGGAGCAACTTTTAGCATTACACAGGACTGACCGACATATTCGGCATAAAGCCTGCTAGAATAACAAAAATCATTATATGTAGTGTAAAAGAGCTGATATATTTCGCTGATCGATTGCACACATTTTTGGCAGCAAACTATGGTATATCCGATATTACGCGTTCACTTAATTTTGCTAAGATATCTTACATATTGGCCGAAATATATGGCATAAAGTCTACCGGAAGGTTAGGTACATGGGGTCTGGGAAAGTATTTACCCCATCTTAACCAATTTTAACACAATAGAGCAATATTATCAGACTAAGATTTTCTCTGAATTTCAATAAGATATCTCACTTATTGATTGATATTTACAGCAAAAAGTCCGCTATGGACACTGAGGCCTATATTCGGTATTGGGGGACGTGAAAATTTATTATCCGATTTTCACAATTTTAAGCCGTGAGATGGTATAGCCTAAAGGCACTTTTTGTCCAAAGTTTTGCTCTGGTTTCTTAATAAGTAATTGATTTATATACTGTAAAGTGAAAGAATCATACGGAATATAAAATTGTCATCTATGGGAAGTAAATATGGTTGAACTCCGATTTCTTTTCCGATGTATTGCTTTAGTAGTTCGGTAGGTATGTATATTAGACCTATTAGGGGTGAAGTCATAACCACATTTTAAAAATTTTCGTCCCACAGCCATTCCATCCATCTGCAACACGAACCTCCTCAGAGTGCGAAGGAATATATGTACCCAGCTTCATCCAGATATCTTAATTTTTACTCAAGTTACTGCTTGCTCGAACGAACGGACGGAAGGACAGACAGCCACTCGGAATTCAACTTGTCTCGTCATCATGATCATCTGATCATTTATATATATATATATATATATATATATATGTCTATATCTATCTCGATTAGTTCTAGGTGTCACAAACCACCGTTAGGTGAATAAAACTGTAATACTCTCTTGCAATATGTTGCGAGATTTAACACAACGGCTTCATGTAAATATATTTATGCACGGATATATTTCACAGGAGCAAGTAAGAGAAACAGGAAATTGCAAGGCGAACACGAAATAAGAAAGTGGAGCACATATAAGAAGATGTTAAGTCAGGAAGATTTTATATAATTGTATATGTGTAGGATTACAGAATGGTGACACAATAATAATTCCTACCACGCTATTTCACACATTTAACTGAACCTTATTTGTATTCGCACAAATAAAAGGAAGGATAATAGGGTGAAAAGGCAAAAGTTAAAAAAGGAATTAGGGCGCACCTGCTCGCGTTGGAGTTAATAGGATTAAGAATGGAGCTGGAAAATGGCACGTGAAAATCGGCAAAAATGGAAGGTGACATCGTAAATATGAGATGAAATGGCGCATAAGCACATGCAAGCAAAAATAAACATTGAAAGGGTCCATCTTTAAATGGTTTAACCGCTAAGCAAATATACCTGCGCAGAGAATGCTAAGCTAAATTATAACATACAATTATACAGTGGCATAAAAATTAAAACTAAACGAGAAGCAAATAATAGCCAAGTCTAACTGCTTTGCTTTGCTTTTGAGAAAACATTTTACATTTAACCTTTTTTTTACCATTTCCGGATCAGATTTTTCGCATGCGAGCAGTGCTACTTGTGGTAAATTATTTTCATCACAGGTTTTTTATGTACACTGATCCTTATAAATGCCCAGTGAGTAACCTCAGCCTTTAAGTGTAACCTTTCTGTCATGATTTACTGAAAAGATACAGCATTTATACCTTTTAAAAACAGTAAAATATACAATACATTCTTTTCGAAAATTGAAAAATATTGAGCTAACTTACACTTTATTTAATTGACTTATTTAGTTTCGTGCCACTTTCCCAGTTATACTGCAAAAAGCGAACACTAACTTCAATAAATTTGTTTAGTACGAATTGACCACATTTCTTCCTGAGAAGATATTTAATATTAACCTAATCAAATAGAATGCCGGGTTGAAATTTAGTAGAGAAATCATATAATTAAGGTCGATATTTTTCTTTTTCACTGATCTTTCTTTTCAAAATGTCTAAAAAATAAAGAAACCATTATATGAAACCATTCTTAATTAATTTGGATGAGAAGCTGAGGACCAAAAGAACACTAGAGATTCTCTTCCAAGAATATTTCGATCTTGAAAAAGTCGATCTCGAAAAGAAAAAAAAAAGAAAAGTGGAACCAAACATTTTATAGTTGGACGAGTTTGCTAACTAAGTACTGACTCTTTAACCAGTCAAAATATAGTTTTTATTAAGACGTGTATGTTTTACGAAAAATAAATCAATCAAAAACAAATAAATTAAAATTTAAACACAGTTTTTGCTTTTGGGGTATTTTACTACCTGAAACTTTTAATAAATAATTTCACCTCAAGTATTCTGTGCTTAAAAAACATGTATTCATAAAATAATAAAAATTAAGCACTCATCGTCGCGACAATCTGGTCGATTCTTCAAATAGATCACGACCAGCAACATTTTTGCACGGATCAATATGCGCTGCTGAGAGTTTGTAGTCGAGGGTATCGATTCTTTTTGATAGAAAAGCTATCAAAATGTGGTTATATAAAAGAATAGTGTCCCTGTACTATACTCTAATATATGGACTCACTTAGACACTCCACGAAAATGTTGGCAATATTTTTTATACAAAATTGTTATCAAATTTGATAGACAGAAATAACAAGGCGAACTTTATTATCTGCAACAAGATAATTTGCGGGGAGTCAATATTCGTTGCTGGTGCCAACTTGCGACGAGAAATTCAATATTTCATACTCTTAATTTTTTTGCAAGCTTGTACAACGACCAAAGCTTTTCATTTGGTGCTGATTTTAGTTGGAGATGTAATGGCAAATGCCAAAGCAAATGATAAAGATTTATAAAAAGACGGAAAAGAAAAGCAGATGTGACATTTTATATACATTCTATGTTGCCACATTCAATAAAATTATACCACAGTACACTATATGCAGGCTAATATCTCAACAAAATTAGACGAGAATGTGAACAAATATTAAATGTTTTATTTGAAATACCCCACATATCGAGTTGTCAATATACCATACAAATTCAACCGTAAGAACCAGGAGCCACATATTCAGTGCATGAAGCTAAGGGTTTATATATTCCATTATCTATTCTTGAAGGTACAATTTTTTGAAGAAATACAGCCACAACCCAATGTGGTTGTGTTTTCCAATGCGTGCAGTAAAGTTAAATAAGTGCTGCTAAAAGGGAGTCAGAAAAAGCGATGTAGAAAATGGGCTTAGTTGGGCTTGTGAGATATGAATTTTCATATAAAAATCGATGATCTGCCCATAGGCCGATAAATAAACTGAGCCAGATATAATTACAACTTTATAATCGAATTGCCCATTTTAAGTTAATTATGGAGATAATTTTTATTGTGGAAAGAAGCTTGCTTAAATCGACAAGCTCTTCCTTTAAGTGAATATATGCATACATAGTCAATAAATCTAGTCTCATTATGACATCTGGATCTTTTACACACACATCCAGATTTTACATTTGACATAAAAATTTGCAATATATGTAGTATATAAAGATAAAAAATGTATCGAACTACAATTAAAGTGGTTAATTTGAGCACCGGCCTATATACGCGAAATGAGCATAAATTTGATATTTTACCACCTGATGTAGCATAATTAGCAGTAGCATGATGTGCGCACTGTGAGTACTAATGTGGAAATCTTACTCATATATATATATATACTCCTATATATACACTTTAGGTTCATAGCTAAGGGAGGTACTTTATAGCGGTGTAAATTGTATAAAAAAAATTATATAAAAATAGAAATCTAAGGTACTGTTTGGGTTTCCGAGCCGCTCTAGAAGTCCAGTTTAGAAAGTGTGATAGTGATTTATTTGGAGAGTTCTTTATGTACGTAAACTTGGTGCTAGTACTTGAACGTTTAATTTAATTTTATAATCTCCAGTAGTTTTTGCAATGTATTAGAATTTATAGAACTGGTCTCTGAGAAAATCCATAAAGTCAC
Source organism: Bactrocera minax (assembly GCA_021498325.1). Taxonomy (NCBI): domain Eukaryota; kingdom Metazoa; phylum Arthropoda; class Insecta; order Diptera; family Tephritidae; genus Bactrocera; species Bactrocera minax. The sequence continues at coordinate 148,137 of JAKEEE010000168.1, read as the reverse complement.
ATTAATTTTTATTTTCTTTATTGAAACCAAAATACTTACAAATTGTTGTAATTATTTCATTTAGCTTGATATTTGATAGCTAAGTTATTGTCATTAATTATACAAGGCAATAATTTTCATATTGTTTCAGGGTTTGGTACACCAACTCCACCAAAAATTGCTGGCTAGATGTTTGGCCAAACTGTTCCTCTCCAAGCCTCCAAGTTTTAAGTTTCCTGAAACTTTTGCAATGAACTCATTCATATCAGGAATAAATTTGAAATCTTGATAAATGAAGATTGGATTATAAATTGAAGATTAATTAAGCTTATAAAAAGTAAATACATTATGTTGTGCTCTTGCCACACGAGCGAACCAATATCGGCATAAACCAAGAAATCGGCATTAAAAAATCTTCCCTTCAGCTTCTATGAATCATTTTACTGTTTTTTAATATACTAAGTTATTAGTTTGGAGTTCATAATACACAAATAGAAATGTATATATATATGTACCATTATAATTGTATATCTGCTTTATATATGAATTTAGTATACCAGTGTGAAATGAGATATCAAAATTTTAGTATCATTTGTAGAATTCAGGAAAACTTCAATGGTTAAGGTGGAATGCTTGAAATATCTCTCGAATTCTGTAGCCTCTTCTGCATACAGGTATTCAATTTCGTAAACAAGAAGTGTTAAGTTGAAAACATTTTGCCTCAGCTTTGCTTTCATATACGCAATCAGTTTTGTCTGCAAAAATCAAAGTAACAGTGAATCTGCTGCAGGTATTATTATCTCACCAAAAGTGTATGCGGAAATTATGTAGTGAATAAATGGCTTTGTGAGTGCCTGAAAGATTGTAAAAAAAAATAAGTGCGTATATGCCAGTTCATATTTTCATAAAAGTCAAAACAGCCTGCTGTGCAGTAAATGCTGGAAGGAACAAACTAACGAAGAGTTCGTAAGCGTGGCAGTTATACTTGACCCATATTGCTGCTTATTGCCATTTTTAAGCCGCCTCAACATATCGGGAGCACATTAAGACTTACGGGCTACACTTGCACACACATATATTTATATCTGCTGCTTACATGCATGTTTGAGTACGCACTCTAACCATTTTATTGTGCTTTTGCACACTTGCCAATCTCACTTTCTATGAAGTAGCAACAATGCCATTGTGCAGATATATACATTAAGTACCAAAGTCTCAACTTACATGTGGTAAAGGGACTGCACACATATGCTGTATGTATATATGTAAATAACAGCTTTTGTATGGAAACACTGGCAATTGTTCGTGGGTATGCAGTTTGCCATGTGCGTATCACTTCCGTTGACGCGAAAGTGTTCTGAGTGGCACTGACTCAATAAGCTTACAGCTTTGTTGTCTTCCCTATCAAATGTGGTTGAATGCTTTCCGTGAAAGGCAATGAATGTTGTAGTAGTTGACCGCAGGCATTGCACTTGCATATACAATTATATATATACCCACCTCTTTTGGTACAAAAGCATATATTGCATATGATCAAACCTTGTTGGTATTCCCCAATTACAAAGATTCCACACAGACCAGTAGTTTTGACACCTAACGATTGCTTGCAACGCCATAAAGGAATCAAGTTACGGAAGGGTTAAATAAAATGTGACGACATTAAATTGATTTTCCGATGTACGTCTCGACTTCTGGATCAGTTTCGAAACTTCTCGATCAATCTCTTATATATAACTCTATGTGTTTTGATTATTTACCCCCCCGAAGTAGGAGTTAAAAATGGGAATAAATTTGTTTTTGACATTTATGTTTATTACCAAAAGTTGTTATACATTTGTATTTTATTATTATATTGCTTTCAAATAGACAGATAATATTTATATGACTTTGTCACTTCTACTGACTTTCAGTTTATGCAAGTGTAGAACAAAAAAATTTTGAGGAAATAGAAAGAAGCTTGTGATATTTATGACAGTCAGTGTCAAATCGTGAGTAAACAGAAAAAGTGGTTGAAAAGAATCAAGCATTTCAACTTATAAATTATGTTTATATGCAAACGAGCGTAAAAGTATACAAAAATTTCAACCGAATAGGTATGATTATATCTAAACAGTTGCGTTGGTCACTACCAGTATGGAAAAATTGATATATATCCCAAAAACACAATATGTCATACTTTCCTATCTATATTATTTCCAGAAATGCTTATGATCATCTGTTAGTTACATTAGGGTGTGTTGAATTCAAATTGCGTATCATCAATCTTTGTGTCTTCTTCGTATCTTCAATCAGTTTTTAGTTTCATTCTTGCATTCTCATAAATACATGTTTCTCATTAGAAATATTTTCTCTCATGAAAAAAAAAAAAAAAAAAAGAATGAGCTTACTCTGGGGCCTTTGGATAGCATGGTTGCAGCCTTCATTGAATTTACTATCCTTGTAGTTTATATCTGTTATATTTATAAACGTTCCTATTTGATTAATGGAATTAATGCACTCCTTTGTACAACAAGTTTCAAATCACAGCGCAATAAAGTACAGTTGCACATAATCAACTAATAATAGAAATAATTGATCGATATTGAGGATTTATCATATTTTTTGGTGTCTTGTTCATTTACTAATAAAGTAACCGAATTTTCAGCGATAAATACAATTATGTTCATTACTTCGTATCTTCTATGACTTACATATGGTTTAACTTGCATATTATATTAGGTATATTCAGAATATTTATTAACCTCAGACTACCAACAAACGGCTTTCACCTAAGCACATCTTGGGCGAATTCATTGAGCGCAGTGTGTACTCCAGTAGATGTACCGATTGAAACAACGCATAAAAAGGGGATTGTCTGGGCGTATGAGTGACATTTGCAAGGAGTATTTTGTTACATTGAAAGCAATAAATATCAAATTAACCAGAAGAAAAGTACTAAGGAGGACAGCCTTAAGTTGATAGGTTAAAACATAGGTAGCAAGCTATTGATTAGTTTGAGGAGCGGGTGCTTGTCTTTAAAAGCAAATTAATACATATGAAAATATATATATATGATACACTTAATGTAATCTTCTGAAAGGTGAAGTATTTCATCCGAATTTATATGTCAATGCTAGCAGAAATGATAATGTTCTTTTGTTGCTTTGTTGAATAATTATGGTATGTTATAATATATTTGGAAGTAACAGACATCAGAAACCAATAACAAATGTTGCAGATGAGATGTTGCAGAACATATTGTACATCACGAAATGCCGTCAAATTAATTTCTGTTTGAATTATGGATATATATTTACTATATATTCCAGCGAAGATCTACATAACTCAACATATAAGTACATATATATATTACATATGAATTCGCTTGACTTCCAAATGTGTGGCATGCTGCTTCACTATTGGCTTTCCTATTTAGCGTAGCCGAATTGACAACACACACATTGATATATAGAGTAAGCGACTTATCGAACCACAACAGTTTCTTCTTATTAAACTCACCAAATTAATTACAAATAGAACGTTGTTGCGAACATTAGGGCGCTATGTTAAACGGCACAAAAGAGGAGGAGAAGCCTAGGTTATCGACAGTGCTGCGGAAAATATGGGGAATCGTGGCTGAATTACAACAATTCTGTGTTTACCATTAATTACCTTTATTGACATTGAAGTGTGCTTACATTCTAACTGAACTGAGAAGCAAAATTTACAAAATTTTTTTGGTTGCAATTCTCTGTTTACTGTTCCAAGCGAAAGTTGAGAAACTCTCAAAGAAAATAAAAACGATTTTTTTGCCGTGTGCAATTCTTTTGCAATTCACTGTAGTTTTTTTCATAAAACAATATTTGAAATTTCTAATTTCAGACTGTATAATGGAACTTTATAAATACCTAGAAGTACACAGAAAACCACTTTTCCCCCAACCAGACCTAGCGGAAACAATTGTCTCTAGTATCTCATCTAACAGTGTAAAATAAGTGAAATGGGACAATAACCTGGCTCAACTTCAATCAAAATAAGCAGAAATTAAATTTGCGTTTACGTCATGAAGAACAGCACTATATGCTACGCTGTTAAAGTATAACTTTATAGTAATAAAGTAAGCAAAATTGTTTGAATCATAGCAAAAACCGAAAGATCTATGCTTGATTCAATCTAATATGTGATTTATAAATCACCTAGCATGACCAGTATTGGTCATAAACCACACTCTTTTAAACAGAGAAACTAACTTAAACGCTTGTACGTTGGTACGTATATGGTACGTATGGTCTTTCACCCCTTCCTTACTACATTTTCATCCATTCTTTACTTCACCCCTTATTCACCTTCATCTCCTTATTCACCCCTTCCTTACTTCATCCATTTGCGGTGTATATAAATTTATCTACCACACAATTACGTTAGTGCTAGTTTTGAAATCGTAGATTAAATAACTAAGTTTCTTTATTTTGTTTTAAGCCTTAGCTAATATTGTTCAAAATTTTACAAAAGTACTTCCATAATTAACCAAAACAAATTTGTTTCAAACACTTAACTTCTGCTGGTTTTTACTCTCACTAAACGTTTAGTACGAGAATGTCTCTACAATGAGGCATCAAACTACTCAGGAAATTTACCAGTTTACAAGTAGAAATAAATGTCCGAAAATCCAACGACACAGAGGAACATTAGAGCGACTTTTTAAACTGTTATGAAGTCGGTCGGGTTTCTAAGCGAATTCTAGTCAATTCGTGAGACTTCGATATACCAAAAGCACCAATTGCTTGAAACTGTCCAATAACCACACGTTCATGTCGGTTCATCATCTTCATTATCATCATTCATGATGATTAAATTAAATCTTAGAAATGATACAAAAAAAATAAAATTTATATTTTTTCTTTGTTATCGAATTTACTACTTTAAGCGTCTTGCCAAATTTTACATTTTCTTTACCTGTATTCCACTGCCGAAAAAGCAATTCCACACAAATCGACAGGTTTGAAGTTGCTTTCAAGTAAAATTTTCAAGTTGTTTGAGCTAAATTATTAATTGACTTTTTAAAGTTAGTTTAGCCTACAATCTCCACAGCGGATATTACTCGGAAAAGGTAGCTTCACCTGAATTTGCTCTTTGGCAATATTCAAATAACAAATTTTGGCAGACTAAGCTATCTTACACATATATCACCCTCAATGTTTCTACGTTCGCATGGACAAATTACATTTCGCACTTTCTGTACACATTTCGCCCCTGGGTAACGAAATTACTGCCAACAATATAGCAATTTGATGAAATTTATGCAAACTTACCCATTAGTAAGTACTTTATAGATAATGAGATCAGCACTCTTCTAATACAAACACCTATTTGCCACCTATTCCAGCGGATAGCCAAGAGCTGAAGGAAATTTTATTAAATAATTTCGAGCACAAAATGACATTTCGACATGAAATAAGGAAAACTTTTATTCCGCGCGCTGTGCAGACAGCAGCGGTTTGTAATTTTCGCAGTAAACTGTGTTTAGAAATATTTAACTTTTATTGAATTGGTGATTGTGTATGGCAAAATGTTAGTTTTAGATGCTTTAATTGGGCATTACTTACTAACGACTTTTTCCGAAAGGCGGGCAATTAGATCGGTTGTTTATTAAATATTTTTGGTCATATAAAATGTACAATCCTTTATGCGCTCGTTAATGACAGAACTTTGGTCTGTCTAAGAGAATTTACAGTTATGTACAAATTAGTATCTAGAAATAGAAATTTGGTGTCATTAAATTCACATTGGCTGTGCTAAATTCGTAATGCTAGTAGCGAGTAAACAAAAGGCAGCACTAATATTCAAGTACGAGCAAAAATTTTGGTGAAGCTTAGCCTTAGTAATTATTAAATGAAAATTTTAAATTCAATTGGGGGAACAATCTTAGACAATTAGACTTAGTATACAAAAATCATATGATGAAAATTCTTTCTTCATTCTTGTATGTGCGAAACACCAAAAAAAAATGCTCTGAAACACTTTTCCATAAACAATATAACCACAAATAATTTTTTTAACACAAACTTTTTCTCCTTTCAAAAATCCTACAATAAGAAATATTTTTTCAAATGATATGTCAAATTTTCCACGCTGGGAATTAAAATTTCTTATTTTTTAGAAATAAAGACAAAAAAGTTTAATATATTCTTCTGCACAATGCAGCGTTAAACATAAATTTAAATTCTTAATTTAAGAGAAAAGATAACAAAATAAATAAAAAATTTGGCAGCTTTGATTAGTAGATGGCCTTAGGTCATTTGAAATTGGAAATTTCACAAAGCTCATTTCACACCATATACCTTAAAATAGACGCAAAACCCTACTAAAGCGACCGGCAAATATAAACTGCATTGCCGCTAGGGAGATCTGTATTTATGCGAGTATAAATATTATATATATTTGCTCGGCAATTTAATTTCTTAGCATATATTTTTATGTGTGTTTACATATGTACATACTTATGGCATGTATATGTATATGTTTATATATGCATATTTTAAACATTAGATACAATTTCCTGCGTGAAAATTTTAAAAAATTGATAAAGGCCCAAACGACTTGACGAATGGTAGATTATTAACTAATTTTCTTAAAATATTTAAATATAAAGAAATATTACAACATGTTTTAGTCAGAATAATTTTCCTGAATATGCGTGAGTTATATATAGTATACGTACACCTCTATTAGATATCACATTCTTAAAAATTATAATAATGTTCTAGTATTTTTAATGGTCTCTTTGTCTGACGGACAGATAATACTAATCAAGCCAATAAGTAAATAAGGCCTCAGTATGAAAAATAATATCTCGCACGAAATTAATTACACACTTTTTTTTCAAACAATATCAAAACTTGCGATACTCAATTACCGGACATTTGTGAAAATTGCTACGTTGTTGTAGGGATAGGCCTAACTAAAAAAAAGTATGTATTCAATTCATAATTTGTACTTAACAATGGATTCAAATCGAACTCAACAATCGACAAACAATCTAAACAAACTTAATTTCGCGAATCTTAATTAGAATATGTAACCTCTTCACTTTTTAATTAATCTACACGTTAAAACTCATGTAATTACTTATTAAATTTAAATAAACTGTGCTGCAATTTTTTCTGCTTTGGTCGCCCTCTGCACCCTTTACTCACCGACTATTGTTTAACATATATGCTCAAGTATCTAGATCAGTGATACACTTACGCTCTATCGTTTAGTCGTTGTCGAGACAGCGACTAACCAACATCGGAAATGATCGTGCCGCTAACTCAAATGTACCCTGCGCGAAATTATTTATGATTATGAATATTTTTTGGTGTCATGAATTACATTTTGTGCTTTAGGTAATTTAAATACAATAAAGTGGAGATTCTTAAGATCCAAATATATTTATTTTAATCGTAAAATATATAAGATGAATAAAGAAGTACGAAAATGCTTGTTGTCTCTACTTTCGTGCTCATTTGCACAGTCGCAGTTCCCTCGTGTCGACCACTCGGCTAGATGTTTCAATACTCTGGTTTTCCATTTGCTTTTGCGTTTTGTTACCGCATTTCTAATCAAAGCTGATGCATTAGGGCACATCACTTACGTAATTAGAGTAGCTAGATGTATTGATGTATGCTTCTTCTACAACTCTACACTTCATTGTACTTTAAAGCTTCGATTCAATCACTCAACGGATATACCAATAACAAAAATAACAATTCATTACTTTACGTTGCTAATTTATCTTCCATGATGGTAATGCAAGTGGTTACTCTACCACACAAACTCCACAATACTAGTCACACATATAGACAATTTTACACAAATTTGCACTCGTGCATATACATAAGAAGTAAAACAAAGCAGCAGAGAAATTCTTGTTCTAATTTAAGATGAAACTTTATTCAAGAGTGTAATTGAGCATTGTTTGTGAGAAGTATATTGATGTGATGCAACATATCTCCCACTTGGTTAACATAATTGTTATCTGAAATCACTTAATTAGTACAAATTAGTATATCTGAAAGTTTACCCAACAATTGGGGTTTGGTCAGTCATACCATGCTATACTTTTCTCTACTCGCAGTCCGGCTGTGTCGGCTGAAATCCGGTAATGTTTTATTAGTACCAAAGTGGAAATATTTTGTGAAATGAAGACGATTGAACGCTGGTCCAAATTCAAGGCAAAGCAAAAACTATGAAGAATGTACAGAACAGAAATGTACAAAAACAACAACATATTGAAACAAAACGAGCAATTCGAGTAAGGTTTTTTTAGGTAGGTTCAAAATGTTTCAAATATAGAAGGAGTTCTGAGCTACTAAAATCTTAGCAATCTGAGAACAAAATTCTTTGGGTTATGGAATAGTGCAGGGAAATTTCCTCCAAACATTTTCCATTACTCCGCAATATTCAGCTAGTATTCCTTTAGTGATAAGTGAGTGCAAAAGTCAAGTGTTGGGCTCGGTGTCACAGTGCGGAGGTAATTTTGATTTTCATTGTATTGGGTACCATTTACGTTGATATTAAATAGCTTGGCTCATTGTGAGGGTCCAATATTTTTATTATGTACCTTTACATACGAATTTTCAAGTAGAGCTCTATTTACAACTACCGTTGAATATTACGTATATGCCACCGGAATGAAACCACCTCCAATGATAAATAATAAATTATTAAGATATGGCTTTAAAAGTTACTAACAGCGTTATACTTTCAGGTTAATCGCATTTGGTTTGGATCTTGTTACATAAGCGTAAATGAGTTTCAATGTCACTCTACACTGGAATTATTGGACCAACGAATGCAACAGCCTATATAACCAAGCTGTAGATACCAGAAAGGAACTATAGACCAAAGAGCAAGCATTATATACAAAGTATGCGCACAGTTCCTGAAAATGCACTTCCTGAAATGCACCAATGCATCTATTTAAGGGATATTATGTTTGTTAGATATTTGAAATTTTTTTTATTTTGCAATATTTTAAATCTTAATTTTTTATGACGAATCAATGCAATCAACTAAGCTTATCCTAAAGATAAAATGTTTAGTTACATTAATATATTATTATATATCCGATGAATATAACATATTATACAATAAAATTGTTAATAGTTCACCCGTATTTGCTCCTGGGAAAATAAAAATATTCCAATATTAATGCGATGCCTCAAATATAGGATCGGTTTTGAAATTATGTATAATATTGTAATGTGTGTGTCGTCTTTAGCTATCGTATATAAAGATATATTAATCGATGGTATTAAAATTAAATTCTGTTATCATCCTTAAACTATGCCAATAAAACCTAGTGAAAATATTAGGTAGCAAATTTCAAAATCTAGTCTAGTGACTTTGCAGCTAGAAATTGGATTTAGAACATTCCATCCAATTCTGATAATTTCAATACAACTTTCCCAAATTTTCCCTAGTAGAGGAAAGTTTTGGATCTTAGTTAAAGACGGAGTTACAGAAATTTACTTTTAATGCGGCGACAATTCCCCTTTTACAAATGCATAGGCAACCTAGTGAGAACGGCGAGGAAAATGATCACAAAATTCCATCGCCAAAAATTCTATTTCATCACATCACTTGCATGGATTAATAAACTTCCGAAAACTAATCTTGATCACTGCGCCATACAAAATTCAATAACTGTTATACGGGCTGAAATAATTTGAACTAACTTTGACCGACGCTCCGACCCATCCAATAACGCACATTAATATTATTTATTGATAAACATGGTTGGAAGAATATTCGTTAAAAACTGGACCGCCAACTATTGTGTTTCCTGGCGCTTTGAATTACTTTTACCGGGCAACAATTATTCCGAGGACTACGATGAGTGGGCTAAGTTGTGTATTGATGAATCTGGGTTTCCGTATTCCAAAAATTTTGTAGTAGATTCTGGATTGTCAGGTAATTTTGTTAGCTTTGTTATGCTTTATTCACTAATAATCGGTTAATAATAAAGTTTTTAATCAAATCTATATGGAAGTACTTTCCGATAAACTCATATAAATTAAAACGAAGCAAATATGAAAATTAAAGTGATAAAACTTTTTATTACCTTGGACTGACCACATTTACCGTTTTTGTGGAAACTTTAAATTACTTTGTAGATTTTTCTGTGCTGTAAGATGGCTTCAGTAGTTTGCCAACCGAGAAGCGCAATTAAAACACATAGAAACTGTAAGACTTCTGGGGCAAGAAGAAAACTTTAATTTGCAAACGGAAAATTCACAAATATATTTTTGCAACAACAACAAGTAGAGCCACTGTTTTACCAACGCTGAATAGCTAATTAAAGTTATGCGCAATTAAAACTGACAGCAAAAGCATAGCGGTTAGCAACCATTGCTACTTACACCACAGTATAATTCATGTTTAATTATTACAGTTTCAAAGAAATGGTTCTGTACCTTGTTGGTTACGTTCGTTTGATTAATATTGAGTAACAAATAAAATTACAAATATTTAGATCTTCGTAAAAGGCATTTCTTCCAATCTGACATCTGGCAATGAAATAAAAAAAATAACTTGCCTCTTAGCGCGCTTTGTAAACAGACAATGGGTGTATATGGTTTAACAGAAAAATGGCATTTATATTCCAATTTGGGTTTTTAACAAATATGAATTTAATATAAATAAATACGCAAGAGTCACATATATAGTCAGATGCTAAGCCATTTGCCTCTTTCCCCACGAGCAGCTAGCAATCATGTTTTTGTTACAATTTGTGTAGTCTGTATTTAATGATTCGGAATTCTGAATTACTAACATATCTCAACTACCTGCCTGAAGTTAAGACCTACACTCAAGTGCAAGCCAACAATATGCGGACTACTCAATAGAAAAATAAATATTTCGTACCGTGTCTATAAGTTCTCAAGTTTTACATCATACAAATCAATTCGTATGTATATGTTTTGTAGAGATATGCGTCTACTCATTTATCATACATCTTCATGTAATGGGTATTCTGATCTTCGCATCGTTTTATCCTGCAATCCATGGAAATATATTTAACACTGCTGCAATATGTTTTACAGAGATTAACGACCATATAGTCCATATATAGATATGTACATTATGAATATATATATTTAATATAAATTGCCACATTTCTGAATGCTTCATTATCTTGCTCTCTTGTTCGTTTATTTCTATTGTTGAGTGCTTTACTGCTTTCCTTTGTATACTCTTTTGACGAATTTGGGAGATTGGAGGGAGACATTAATAATTTACTGTAATAATACATTTTCAATTTCACTTTGAATATAGCCAAACTGTGGTAGTTTTTTCTGTGCACTTGAATAGGGACAAAGGCTATTTCGGCATAATATATGTAAATAGTCGCGGACTTAACTATTTCAAAGCAATATAGGCAGCGGTAAAGTTCGTACATCGGAAGAAAAAGGCAAGATAATTGCTTACAAGGAGTGTAATCTCAGCTATAGCAAATTGCTGGAAAAATTGGAAAAAGTAAGAGTGTTGTATGCAATTTTCTTAAAAATACGTCACACTCTTGGGAAAATATGAAAGGATATACCAAAAAAGCACTCTCCAGTACAACCGAGCAATGAATACTTCGAAATGCTTCTATAGTACACTATTCTACCTCCGCAATTCGATTAAATTTGGAAATAAAATCAAGTGTTGAGACTGTGTAAGAGTTATTCATAAAGCTGAACAATTAACGCTTAAAATTTAAATATAAATACCATTTAACAATCAACGCAAGGCTTCTCATGAAGTCTTCGCGCGAATAACATGACTTGAAAGAACGAGTGGCATACCGTCGCTTCTGCTAATGAGAAACCCTTGAGTTTTAATGGCTTCAACTTTTATTGCGACAATATTCTAAAGAAGAACACTTCCTTTACCGCTATTATAGTCGCGAGAAAGGTGTTATGGTATCGGGTATCATCTCATATTATGGAACTTATCAATTGCAATTTGGGTCGCCTGAAATGAAAGCAACCAAACACAAATGTTTACTTCGGAAATAAAAAAAATGAGAATAGAGTGCATTCGGTTTCGGTAACTGTTTTCAATAAAATTATTTAAAATTCATTTCCTTCCATTCTTAGACCCATTTAAATGCATGAGAGCGTATGTTCGGAATAATGGCACCTTATTAATTTAATTGTTGTCTACTTGAGTAAATATTAAATATACCGTAAATGCATCAAATATTAGCATTTCTGCTACCATGGTTGTATTGATATTTCATATATCGGTTGCGAGCTACACTGGTAAAATTAGGAGGGGTATAGCACTAATTGGCTTAGTCAGGTCAGGACATCTTAACAATATTTGGTGAGCATTTCATGTTTGGTATAATGTAATAGTTGTTATGTTATGTTATATTATGTTAGTTATAATGTAATAGTGTCCCTCATTCATTCCAGCCAACCCCCTAGTGATCCCTGTTCATATCCAACCTGAATGATATTTCCTATTCGCCTATGCAATCCTACGTTCAATCCCCAATAAACTAGGAGGGGTAATCGCTCTAGTATTATCAATCGCAATCATTGAGTTCCAACAGGTATTAAAATTTTCAGTTGACTAGCCACCCTCCACGGAACACAAATAAACTAAGAATTAAATCGGTTCCTATCTAAAAATAAAGCCATGAAAATGTGGATTCGTTTCAATCCGTTACGCTTATAGTGTACATTTCATTGTCAAAACCATGCCAATAAAAGTTGGTGAAGAAGTGATTCAGTAATAAAAATTTAATTTGGTTAAATTTGTAATTTGAATGGATAATATTCACCTACGAAGATGGTAATCTCAATTACAGCGCTAAGTAAATTACTTCAAATAAAACAGGTCATAACGAATTAACACGCTAATGCAATCAATCAAACTAGTTACAAATATATATGTGTGTCTGCATACGCCTTTATGACAAAGAAATCAAGATAAAGGGCAAAATTTCTTAGAAACACATTCATTTTATTTGCCTCCATTTGTTCCTATTGGTAAGTAAGTTGTTGTTTTTCTGCTTTTATCAAATGCGTAAATGTAGAACAAAAATTACTGCAAGTGAGTGCTATTAAGCAAATATAGTTTGGAAATGGCAAGTTTTATGTGTTACTTAATTTATCACAGATATTTAGTGCACTAAGAGCGTGTGTATCTTCTTAGCATTTCATTGCGCCGGGTTTGATGTGTGAGTCGTGATGAAAAATGCAATTTGCCGTGGAGTTTTTTTTTTAAAGATAATGGCATTAGATTTAAAAATTTATATTAAACTAATCCTTCCGCTAAAATCGGTGGGAATTTCTTTGAAACATTCAAAAATGTTTGAGTCATATTTAAGTGCACATTTCAAAGTCAGTGCGCTCGTTAGGGCGATCATTTTATACCGAAAGTCGTATGTGTCTGTTCATGACGAAATCATTGCTCTTCAACATGACCGCTAGAGACATGTGCACCCTTAGCGCACTCATTGCAGTGTAGTTTCCTTAAATTAGCCGAAACCTCACCAAAATATTTATCATAAGCAGGAATGTTTCGTAAGTGCATTTAGGTTGACAACCGCATATTTAGAAAATGTGTTTCTGTGACAATGAAATATGATTTATTATGTTGTATTCGCTATGATTTATAACGCTTTCATGTGAGCGTAAACCATAGCATGTGTATCCGACATTGAAAAGTAAGTAAAATGGGATAGTTAATTTTGTTCTATAGCTGTTGTTGTGGTCTGATTTTTTGCATTTTAAAAATGGAGGAATATTATTAAAGGAGTAAAAAACGGTTAAAGAATAGGGACTCGCTATCAATATCTTCATTTCACTGTAGATTTAGAGCTACTTTAGCTACTTTAAAAAGGTAAAAAAAATAAATAATTTACCACGTAAATATTGGTAGGCCAGCAAAATGGCAGTGCAACTTGTCACAAATGTGCATCTCAACGATTTGCGTTCCATCCATCCATTTTCATATGCTTCAAATGATATTTCTGCAAATTCATATAAAAATTATTAAAGGAAAATGCTTTGAAAGGTCAGAATGTTCAAAAGACGCAACACGTAAAATAATAAAAGCAAAAGATGCATTTCATAAAGTTATAAAAAAAAAACATGTGGAAACAGTGTTGCAAGACAAATTTTTTAGAGAAATTACATTATTTTATATATTTAGAGCTATTTAGAGGTATTACAAGCGAGCGCTGTCAAAATATATGTAAGTACTTGGATGCCTTTGCATATAACCAACATTCTTATGCTGCCAGTGATATCTAGAATATACTTAGTTAATAGGTTTATGTCCCTGCTAACAGTTGCTTTTATCAGCTCAAATATTCAAATATATATTCAGATATATATACGATTTGCATGACTAGAATAATGGATTTTTTTAACTGGATTCAGATTAGCTTACACTAAATGTGAAGGTCCATGCGAAGCATTTCCGAAAGTGGGTAATTTCATTTTATCGGAAAGTCACCTTTAAAAAATTTCCATTCAATTGAATTCTAATGAATCTTTCTCCTTTCTTCTCACAATTGCATTGGCTGATTTCACGTAATTACCTACAAGACACATATACTTTCCAACAGGTAAACAGGCTTTCAGTTGATTATAATTCAACGCACAGCCCGCTTGATTAAAGTATGCACTTGCGTTGCAAGTACTCATGGACACAACCAACTGATTTCCCAGAAGTATTTCTATTATTGAATTACAGTGCAAATACGCACGAAATTCAACAAGACTTCATAATTGAATTTCGACAGCTACTATGCATTTGCAAATTTTACTACTTGAAGTCACTAAGTACATACTACATGGTCATTGTAATTGTGTGGATTTAGTGTGTGAGCAGATACAAAGAGATATATAGATATTATATAGAGGTACAACTATTAACCCTTAACCATGAAGTTATTGCGCATGTGCCCTATATATATTTCAAAAAGGTCGAAAGAACGAATTGGAGACTGTCATCTGGTTGTGATCTTTAAGGTCATGTTCTATAAAAAAGACATCTTAATTATTAAGAAAATTTTCCAGCAGCGGCAGAGAGTAGCGTAATTTCTAAAAAAAGCAAGAACTGAAGTTTTATGGAAATATCATTAATGACATCCTACTAAACTAGCACATTCCTACTTCAGCCTCTACTAGTTCACTTCACTTGAAGAACCTTAACAAGACGAAATACACATCTACTGTTGTATATGCAACGATTGAGATTTGTGGGAAAGAAGTTTTCCCGATGAACAAAAATAAAGAATGTTACGTGGTATCACCTGATGGTAGCAGATTGTGGCAATACTAGGCAGGAGCATTGGTCATGGCATTTTAAAACAGGCATGCCCAATAATTAACATAACTTTATGAATTTAAGCTTAAGCGTTTCATACTATCAACCCACTGTTTCTGAAGTCTGAATGGAATGCTTTCTGACTTACTTAAATGAGTCATTAAGTTTTATTATCAACCATATTTAACCGCCCAGTGAATATTTATCTTGAAAAACATTGAGGGAGCCAGGTGTTTGAAATTATGTTACTATAAGTATATATATATGTAGAAGTAAAACGAAGAACACTCACATGCCTTTTCACTAAAATAACATAAATCAAACGATCTTTGGCTGTTGGTAGTAGCAACAATATTATTTAAGTTAGTATTAAAAATGTAAGCGCAGAAAATAACAGTTACGTTGGACAATGTGTTTGAAAATATTTGCGAACGATAGCCCCTTTATTTATATAGATATAAATTTGATGTCAAGCTTGTAATGTTCGGATTAGGTTCTTCGAACAGTGTGTCGAAATCCAATTACCGACAGGCCCACTTTCAACATGACGTAATTTCGAATACCTTTCGCAAAACAAAACAACATGATCAGAATGACTAGACGAGCTGAATTCCGGGTGTCCGGGAATCCTGGTTGCATTGTAATTAGTGTAAAATTAGTCAGTGGGCGTGGCACCGCTCCATATCTCGGGAACTAACATTCCAATTTCAACTACATTATATTTTCATCTCTATATTACAGTGTCGGATCAAATCGGATAACAACCGCATCTACTTCCCATATATGACAATTTTATATTCAAACTTATTCTTTGACTTCACAAAATATAAATCAAATACCAATAAAGATATTGGTGAGATTTATGGTTGAAATTGTAAAAAAAATTAGTTCCTGATGATAGTGTGCCCTTGTGCCAAAAATCGGGTCAACGCTCTCCAGAAACCCCATATACCTATTATAAAGAATTTCAGAGAGTATATCTCTGGTGATAGTATTTCGTAATGCCAAAAATGGATAAAATTGGCTTAATACCCCCTAGCCTTCATATACCTAATATAAGAATTTCGAACTCTCGATTGGCTTCATACGGTATATATCGGTCAATATATAAGATATCTTAGCAAAATTAAGTAATCGTATGATATTGGATATATTATAATTCAACACCGAAAATTCGTGAAATTGCTCAACGCATTATCTCAGCTCCCAGGTCAACTCCTCTCAGGTTTTCGTTTTTCTAGCAGACTTTATGCTGTATACATCGGTCA
This sequence comes from Bactrocera minax, assembly GCA_021498325.1. Lineage (NCBI taxonomy): Eukaryota > Metazoa > Arthropoda > Insecta > Diptera > Tephritidae > Bactrocera > Bactrocera minax. The sequence goes on along the minus strand of JAKEEE010000168.1, from coordinate 131,590 downwards.
CTGTATTTTAATAGCATTGTATGGAGATATGTTCTTGAGTGTACTTGAGTAATGCCAATGATTATGAAATCAATATACCCGATATACCTAGCCCCAATATATTCGATATTATGATTTTGAAGTTAGACTTTTTTTTTTTATATGTGTATATGACCTAAAGAATATCTAATATAACTCATTATTTGCACTGTCGAAGTTTTCCTTTCAAATATGTTGCATTCTTATAAGAAATCATTCACAACAAATTTACAATAACATTGTCAACAATGTCAGAATTAGTTGACGTAACAGAACTTTATACTTTGGGTTGCACAGCTATGCTGCTTTGTAGCTTTTCAATAAATTGGAATAGGAGGTTGGACTTACTTGCATATAATTTTTAACACTATTGAATATTAGTTTTAAATTTTTTTGTTTATAGGGAGTGTTGCAAGTATTTTCGCTTTATTTGCTTTAGTTAGTTAAGCGGCTATTAAATAATATTGGATTTTAAATGTTCTCTCTTTCATGACCTTTCGATGGGCTGTGGCAGAAAAAGTTCCTCTGGCATAATATATTCTTCTCTTACGTTTTTTGTTAGTCAACTGAACCTTTTGTTGTCCATTTGTACTTATTTAAACATGTGTCCTCTCATACGTTTTGCATATTTGAGAGACAATTGATTTCCTCAAGGAACAAACTTTCCGTATTTATTTTCAAGTATATAGTAGGTCTTCAGAAGATTATATTCAAGGCAACTAGAAGCTTTTATGATTTATGTGGGAATTGTCAACAAATTTTGCCATGTTGGTATATCTTATAAAAATTAAGTAATTCTTAATGAACTATTAGTATTGCTTTCAGTTTATCTGCTCATTTTATCTAAGATATTAAGTTTATTCATGTCCTTCTCATGTTAGCTCGCTGCATAAATTCATATTTGTGCTTGTAGACACATTTGGGAGCACTGTACAAGCACGACAACGCCAGTAAAGCCAATAAGTACCAGAATAAAGGGAATGACTCTTACCCTGAAAAACACACATCCCTAATATTTATAACCGTCCACTACAGTCTGATATGAAATTCCAGGGAAGTCACATTGCCTTATACAAAGGTGTCACCATTTTCGCCTTACAGTGACTTCGTACATTCGTAAATAGGTGTGCATGAGAAACTGCTCTAAAGAGTAATGAGGCAATATCACATTTGCTGCCACCGACGCCCATAACGCCCCAACAGCTTTTCGTTACCAGTGACGAATAGCAATATGCAAATTGCACTCTGCGTGCTCAGCCGTGTGAGGCAAGAAGCCAACAAGCTGCTTAATAACGGCATAAGGCGTGCCTCAGGTATGCCCGTGACACCAAGCGAGAAACTGAGCGATGGCTTACTTGGCTGAAGAATGATATGACACACGTGGGAGCAGTGGCTACAAGAACAGCGGCTCTGAATTTCAAACCTGCAATTCTTTCATAGGTTTCTTCTTATTTCTCTAACTCAGATATAATATTTCATTTTGAGCTTTCCCGCTCAATTATGTGAAAGAAAAGTTTTTAGCTTTTTATTTAAAATACAAATAGTTAGTAAATATGCATTAAATTTGATAAATTTAAGCAATTCTATTCAAAGGAAAAACATTAAACATTTTTCATAAAAAAATATTCTTCGGAAAGGTTGCTGCAGTTCTGGGTCAGCAGAGATATTAATGTGAGCTTTTCAGCAATGGACCATAAACCGAGCTGTCTGATCACATGATATTCATATATTATATTATTTTACTTTCAGATAAAAGCATTTGGTAACAGAAAGTAAAAGGGCGGCCTAATAAGTACTTAGCCTCAGCGCCCGATGCCGATACTACCGCAAGAGAAACTGGTACCCACCAAAAACCAAAGAACAGTCGAAACAATTAACTTTAACTTTAAACAAATTAAATTAAGTTTCAGTTTTAATAATTGAAAATTTGGCATGCCCTTTGTAAGTTTTTGAAATATATTGCAATGAGAACATACTGCTGCCTTCGAAACTATGAAACGAGGAGGCCAATTAGTTGCGTGACTACAAGAAGTCACACAGTCTTTCTTTTTCCATAGTCTTTCATAAGATTATGCAAGCATAACTATTTGGTTTAAAATGCATAATAGTCGTCTTCTTCAATTTGCACTGTTCTAAAGTATTTTTTTAACTACCTTCCATAGCAGTTACTTAAGTAATATTTCATTGGCAAAGTTGTCAACCCTTAACTGTACAATTTAGAATGACTTCCGCTTTTTTTCTACATTGGCATATCCCGTAATGATTATAGTACAGACAGCAATCGCTGGTGCGAAAACTTAGTTGCTTAATGTCACCACAGACAGGCTGCGCTTAATAGAACAAGCACACAAACATTCCTTGTCGAGTATAGCTTTGTAACGGCTTCGCCACTCAGCCCGGCTTTGCTATCCTAATAGCTATGCGCAGCATCGTTCAATGGTTTACAATTCAAACTTTTCTCCGTCTTTCTTTTATATTGCCCAAAATCCATGGCATTTATTCGGAATGCGGTCATAATGGAAACTTTCTTGCGGTTTATTTCTACTTACTTTTCTCGGCGTGCTATTGCATTGCTCTTGCACGGCGTATATACATGCATATGTACTATGTATCTACAATGGTGTCGGGGAATTTGAGATGAGGGACTGATATATTTTGTTAACTAGTTAAATGAGTTATAATTAAAATAGATTTTGGCATTCGTGTCTACAGTGCTATTTGATCAATGAGCTATAAAGCCATAAGTAGGAAAACTTTTTTGGTTCCGCTTAAATTCAAATGCTATCTGCCGTAAATTGGATCTCATTATGTTTGTAAGTGTTTTAGTAATCGCTTTAAGGTACGAGGTGTGTTCAGAATATAACGGCAATGTTCTTCGACCGAGTTAAATTGTTCATAAGGAGTACTACCTACAAGTTCAACGCCGTTTGCATGAAGCAATCCGAAAAAACCCCCGATTTGTGGGAAAACAATTCGAGGCTCACTTTTGCTCAATTCTGCTCACACTTCGTTGCTTGTTCGTGAATTCTTGGCCAAAAACAATACTGTAACGATGCCCCAGCATCACCAGCCTCCATATTCGCCAGACATACGACATGCGCCTTGGGAGTTCTCCCTATTTTCAAAAATAAAGAGAACATTAAAGGGTCGTCGTTCTACAACTATAGATGACATTAAAAGCGCATCACTGAAGGAGTTAAGGGCTGTCCCAAAATTCGGGTCCGAGAAGTGTTTCGACGATTGGAAGAAGCGCTGGCATAAGTCCATAATATGGAATGGAGAATATTTTGAAGACCGCAATATTAATGTAGGCGAATGAATAAATATTTTTTCCAAAAAACGAAAATTCCCGTTATTCTTATAACACACCGCGTATGCTCCCATAATGCATTCTTTTTATAAATAACATACGAAAATTTTTAACAAAAAAGTTACTCTTCTAGGCTCGTACTCCTAGGGCATTATTAGGCAGTGGTTTTTTACAAATTAAAATGAAGCTACGTTGAAGTCATTGGTGAGCGCTACAGACAAACAGTTCGAAAATTTTCAAGTTCCCCGATTCTTACGTGAATCAACTAAAAGCTAAATATTTTCAGCAAGACGGCAGACAAATTCATACATCACCGAAATATGCATATTCATGAAATGAACGAAATGTGATAAAGTAAAATAAACGATCATAATCGACGCACATAAAATTCTAATGCTTAGTATTATGAGGCCGGACTGTAAACATTCGACCTGAAAATTTAATGTAAGCAAGCCCAATAGTGGAAAGACTTTGAACTCCTTTGAACAGAATCGAGGTAAATCCGAGAAACTGGAATTACTTCCGGGCTAAAACTTTGTGAAATTTACCTTCGTCATAGAGTCGTATTCGACTCAATTACCAAACTCAGACGAGCCTATACAAAAGAACGAGAAAATAATGTTTGCGAGATAGTGAAGAAATTAAAACAAATTAACAAATAAGGAAGAACTAAGTTCGGGTGTAGTCGAACATTTTATACTCTCACAATGTGCAAGAATCAGAGGCGGGGAAATGTTTTCAGGTGCTGTCAAAACTTTATATAAAAAAATGTTGTGGAAGAATTCAACATTCATTATTCGACGAAATTGTGAATGGATTCCAATCATATTTGGTATCTTATTAACTTATATTACAGGCCATAGACTCTTGTACTTTCGTTGTTAAATTTTGCTTCGTGTCAGGGATATTTATATTAAAATGTACCAAATTAACTCAAAAGAGATATATGCGATATAAAGTCGACCAAAGTGGCTCAATTGAAAATATTAGATACATGAGGAAAAAGTAAACCAGAGAAAAGGAAATCATTAGGAATACGAGGCTTAGACATGGTCTTATAATGAAGCGCCATTGGGTATACGTAACAGCAAAATTCATTGCATTATTATTAAAAAAAACAGTCAAAGCTAGCAGGAAACAAAATAATAAAATATCTTTCCATTATACTGGTGTCAAATTTAAGTCGGTTCTTAGACAATTATTTATATCGAATACTGAATAGAAATATTTTTTACGACATTATATCTTGAATTATGCATATTATCCTTCGCTTAGTACCAATTTTTTAATATTTTGGATTATTGGAATATTTATGTTATATTCTATCAAGTATCACTTAAATTTAAGTTTCTCTTTACGTACATATATCATATAAACTAATTAATAATAATAAGTTTTTATTTACATTTTACCATATATGAGGATACGGAAAGAATGCTTATATTCAAGGGAAATCATCATTTAATTTTGTATAATTTCATGTATGCTATATTGATATATATTGCACATTCCGCAATCATTCTATGTAAATAATTTCATACAAGTGTAAAGGGTAAAGTATATTATATGAATATAGTTTTTATGAGGTAACATTTTTACTCTTTCAAATTACATTTAAGTAGCATAAGTAGAAGTAGGAGCTCTCCTAAAAAGGCCATTTGTTACCATTATAAATTAGCATTATACTATTGACGATGCAAAATACGAACGCAATCTGACCTCTTCATCTTTTCTAATTGCACGGCGCCCAAATTCCCGAAAAACACAACAACATTTCGATATATTATGTAAATGAAAGGAAATTCAGAATTTTGTTGCTATTATTTTAGCCCGCAAAACGTTCGAATTACTCCGCGCTCTCGATTGGGTTGCTGGATGCCTTTTTTATATTATTAAGGTATACAGTTATTAGATATTTACTTTCCTTGTCCTAGGAACACTTAAGAAGTAATATTGAAGGTGAGATAAGCAAAATAGCAAAAGTTTAAGTATGTGGCTAATATGTAAATTAGCAGGATTGAGGGCATGGATATGTCTTCGGCTCGATGTTATTGGAGTGTATTTATTATTATTAATATTTCCAAACGTTTCATTATATTTTGATTACTAATTGGAGGAAACGAAATAAGTTGTGAAGTTTGGTTTGATTATGTAATGCTGTAAAATTCTTCGATTTAGTTAAAAAGACAATTTTCCTAATAAATACTAACCTAATCTATTGAAAATTCGGAAAATTCGGACACAAAGTAGACTTAACTTTGGGAATGACCACACTTCAAGGTGAGTTGAAAACAATTTCAGAAGTCACTGATTGGCAGTAAGCTTGCAGAGCACAGTTACACTCACACATTGCGAAGAATTTTGTGTTAATCCAATTATACTCGTTTTACAAAACGACGTTTGTAGCAGCGTTTTTAAATTTTTTTTCAAAAGTATATATTAAGTAACTTTAAGCAAAATTGAACCGTTTTCCAAGTTAAATAAAAATGAAATACAAAATTATTACGCCTAAAACTTGTAACGCCCGACAAACAACCCACAAACCAAATGTAGATATGAGGGTGTATGAGTACACGTAAAGCTGATTTTCAAAGAGCAAACTGAAATCCTTTGACTCAAAGAACGACCATACATTTAATGGACTTTGACGTCCCTATGTGTTTGAGTGGAAAGTATAATCAAGCATGGATTCATGCTAATATTATGTTAGTGCGTGTGAAAAAATATTTATATTTATATGAAAGCGCATGGAGTTTCACTACTTTGGCAAAAATTAATTCAACTGCATGCTGCAATTATTTTCAGTACAAACACTTTTGATGATGTTGAAGTCATTGTGCTTAATTTTAAATTAAATAAAGTAGTCATTAGCAGAGCTGTGAAAAAGTTTAGGGTCACTATAGCCTTATTCGCTGCTATTTTCGACATGTGCTTACACAAATAATTCCGAAAACACATATTTATCACTTACTAACTGCCGCATTCGTTATTTCTTAGTCTGTTTATATACGAAATTAAGAACTAAGATAGAGAGAAATGTTAAAAAGTGCTCAAGCAAACGATGAAGCTAAATCTTAAGAGGCCGGAAGACGGCAGAATTCTTTGTTGAAAGCAATCCATAATTTGACGAACTCTGCAAACACACGACTCAATGCTTACTACTACGTACTAAAGCTATAGCCGAAATTTAATAATCAATATTACTACCTTTATTTGTATTGGTACTACCAAATTGTTTTAAAACACAAAACTTTATGAAACGTTATTCTACACTTACAAATATATTGCAAAAGATCACCCACAACAGCAGATTTTCTTTTTTACATTCATTTACAAACTCTGCAAGTATAATGCAAGTTGGAGTGCAATTTAAGCTGGTAATGGCTATCTCCATTGATAATTTGAAGAAAGACAAATTTTTAATTACTTAATTATCAGCCTCGCTGGTTTAGTCCAGTGTTAATGAACGCAGAATAGAAAACATTTATCATTCACTCTGAGTTTTGCTTAGATATCTATAGTATTAGTCAGTCTAGCGTCATCTATTAGGTTTCGTATATAAATATATATATTATATAAGTATATTACAATATATAAGTTGGTTAGTTAATCTCATAAAGTTATTTACCGTTTCTAATATCGTTTGAGTTTAAGTAGAAACTACTTAGATTGAATTAGTATTGAACCTCAAAAATTATCTAGTTTATGTACATACATATATAAAAAATTTTAGGACACCCCAATCTACCAATTCACTTTTAAAGATATAATCAACAGTCCAAGTTGGGGAGAGAAAATTAGACTTGTTGTCCTATCAATTGTTTTGAGCAAGTTAAACTATTCTACTTAAAGAAAGAGTTACTTAATCAACACGATCAGAATTTCGAAGCAAACTGATTTTCGCAAGTATATCCAACCATTCGTTTGCCTAAGAAAATGATAACTCTAGTATAATTTAGAAATATGGATCTATTCTATGTATAATGGTCAGTTTTCTGTCAGCATTTCAGGTATCTGAATAAAGTTAGTGGAGAATTCATCACTTAGCATATAAGAATATCGTTTCAAAACTAGATAAGAGCGATGTATGTATATTACATATGGAAGCATATTGCAACTTCCATTAGTCCAATTTAAATATTTATTTGAAACATTAGGCTTTCTGGTGATATTAATATGTGTATTGATTATATAGCAGGCACTTTGGTGTTTTAAACCATGTATCCTTAATTCACATTCCACAATTCTCAGGACTCTAGTATGCCACGAGAGCTAATGAAGCTGATGATGATGAGTGATGATTTTAATTCCCAGTTAGCACCAGGTTTTAGTAATGCTTATGAAACATATTTAATATTTTCCGGTTAAATTTGGGCTCTAAGAAAATTATAGAAGGAATACAGAAAATTTTTAATTTCGGCTGTTTTATATCGGCCATATTTGGAAAATGTTATCATATATAGTCTTCTCTGGTTAAAGTAGTCAATCTCAATTAATTTATAAAAAATTACTGGTGAATAAATATTTCAGAAATAGGTTAAACTTATGATGATCAATTGATACTAATTATATTTACATAAACCAGGGAAGTATATTAGTTTGGCAACGCCTTAGATGTTTTACTTCGAAAGAAAAAAAAAAACATATATTTCTCTGGTTTGTTATGTAATTTATAAACGTTGGTATACTCTAACTCTAACTCTTACTCTAATTAAGCATGAAAAGTTCATGCTGTTGTTAAAAAAATATATTCCAACGATTGTTTGTTTAGAAGTTTCAAGGTTAAAGTTTTTAATACCGTCGACATTGCATTCAAATTGCAGCCAAGCATATTAACAAATTCTAAGGAACGATAGCTTGTTAGCTTCTGCAACATTTTAAAAAGTTTTAAGCTGTACTAAGCTCTAGATATCACCTTTCGTTACACGAAACCCTAACACGTACTGCACTTTTGTTGTAATTTACCCACCAAACCCGCTGGAGGATATGGCACAATATGTCAACGCTCTCCTAGAGTTAAACGAAGCAGCATTAAATTCAAAGCAGCTCAAGGCTATGCATGCGAGCATTTTTTTAAAAAAAGATTACTTGACTGTGTATAATCTGCTTGGAATTTTGACTTGTTTGCACTTGGAGCTTAACCGTCCGGCACAAAAAGTGTTAAAATCTAAGCTGCTTATATGGAATGAGTTTGCTTAATTATTTGGAAGCCAAAATACCGCAACTTGTGTTCAGTTTAAGTCCAAAATAAATATTCCTAAAAGCACTAATGTGAATGTGAAGCATTTGCCTGTGAGGTACAATGAGGACCTTTAACTTCAATAAGACAGTGCTTTACTCATCATTTGGTATCAATGAACAGAATACTCAAACTCTTGCACTGCTTCTCAAAGTCCACAGAGTGTAAGAACTTTATTTGAGTTCTTCAACAACTCTTCAACACAAAATCTTCACACAATTCACAATTCACAATTAATGTCGGACAGGAGTTCTGTAAAGAAAATCAAATGAACCATGTAATGCAAGTTGAGGCTTCCTTCAACGAACACTTGTTACCTTTGACTCTTATTGCATTGGTGGCTTCACTTAGCTTCGTACTATATTCCACAAAACCTTTGTGTCCAAAGTGTCCAAGGTCCAAACCACTCTATTACAATCTAGTTCGAGAAATATGTCTATATATCTATGATCTAGTACACAGTACTGGAATCATAAGAGACTTTTACAGTGTTTACAGCATATCTTTCAAAATTTCCTTTGGCGTCTGGTTAAATAAATAGGTTTTAGCCACAACAGATATTTCCTCCTTTCTCGTTCACTTGTTGATGTTGCTTAGTGTTAGTTTAAACAGAAGAGTTCTTGAATAGTTGTTAAATAGAAAGCAGAAGCATTTTGATTTTGTTCACATAACAAGCTCGCTAATTTGAGTATACGCTGATGTCAGTCGCGGCCTTATAATATTTGATGAGTCATCATATCTTCAGGCATAATTTTGGAACAAGACGTCTGCTAGTATCTTAAGCTCTGCACAGATTTCAAATTACTATTCTTTCGTTTTTGAATCTTATTGTAATTGCAGTGTTGTTTAAAGCATATTGTCTCATAAACAACAAATTTTATTAAATTTTGGTCTTAATGACATCATACATTATAATTTACATTATAACTTAATAGTATGTAAAATTTAACCACAGCCGAGCATATACCTTTTTGGATTCTATGAACATGTTATACTTTCCTTTGAGTGAGTACAGGAATGAGAAAGGTGTCGTAGTGTTGCTCCAGTTTCCTTCGCTCCCTATATAAAAAGCTGCGGTTTTCCTTCTTGTTAACTTTGAAAGGAATATCTCCGATATTAAAATTTTTTTCCCAAACTTGCAAGCTTTGTTTTAGTGGTAAAGGTGTGGAACTAAAAATGGGTGCCATATCTATTTTGGGTAATTACTCAGAGAAAACAGTTTGAGGAAACTGCTATTGAAACCAAATCAAATGAAATCAACTAACTGACTGGAATCCCTGGAAATTCATTGAACTTAGTTGTTTGTCATTTTACTAGTTTGTTTCCATTATTTATTATTTATTATTTATAAGGTGGCGGAAAAGTCTTTTTCCCAAATGTGAATTTTTAAGAATGAGATTTTATATTATTCTGTAATTGTTATAAATCTTTACTGGATTGTCTATATTTATTAAGCCGAAATAGTAAGTCGTGTAATACTTAAGAAATACTGGCTACTAGCAAATTTTTCTTTTCAATTTTCTTGATGCATAGATCCATTGTAATTGCGGTTCGTCGTTATTTTTTTAGAATGACGTAATAATTTCCGTCGTCCGAATTCTTGTTAAAATACGGCATTTGGCTTATTAAATGCCTTACTAAACAGAATTTATGAAATGTTTAAGGCCATTTTGTGCCAAAAAAATTAAATCCTAATGCAAATTTGAGTAAATTGTAATTTAAATTAAACGCTTAGCTTAAAATAAGTATTGGTATTGGAAAACAAGTATTTTAAATTCGTTTCACAATAAAAACTGATATGTAGTTCTTCGAATAGCTTAAAAGAGTTAGAAGACAAAAAATCAATTAATTTTTAATCTTCTTTAGAAGTTTTCTATATATCTATATATCTATATACAAACCTGATTTTTTAACAACAAATGGCATATGGCGTCAACAATCTATACACTGGTATAGTCCATCTGCAATGTGTGTTTCTCAGACCAAATAAGCCATCAGATCAATTATATTATACTTACAAATTTCTTTCTTTGCTAATCGCTTTGCCAAAAATTTGAAAAGCTTACATTCTAAAGTACAAATTATTCAAATAAAATATAAAAATATTTGTTGAATATGTAAGAATCCACTACGAAAATGTACGATTACGATTGACTTTGATTGTTTTGATTTTGAAAGTCGAAGTTGTTTTGTTAGTTGGAACCAAACTAAACTTGCAAAAAAAGGTTAATAAGAAAGCGCTAAATTCGAGAATAATCAAATATTTGCAATAATTGGAGAAAAGTACTTTGATACGTCTCAAAATTTTTATTACAAGCGATGTTGCATATAAAGTGAAAGTGAAATTCGGAATCGATTTATGACGTCGCATTGACTTATGCCATAGATCACGAGTCCACTTTTAGTCATTAACATATTCTACACAATACCAGCAGTTAGTATATTCATTGTGGAAGGGGTCGATCCCACTTAGTTTTCATGCAAGATCACTTTATCATTAGTGAAGAATTCGACGCAAGAGAAGCTTGCAAAAATCGACTGTTCCAGGTTTTTTCCAATAGGTTATGAAATCACCTTCAAAATAGCAATAAGCTATCGAACAAAACAGTACTTAATTGACCTAAATCGGATCATTCCAACCATGCTAAAAAACCTTGAATTTAATGCGATCTCTAGTTTGATGTAATGATCCAAAGTATCAAGCTCGTTAAGAAAAAAAATAAATAAAGCAATGAAAGCTGTTTGTTCGGTTCACTACTTCCCAAGGTTTTTAGAATCTGAAATATTGTAGTTAGTATGTGGATATTTAATAGAAGTGATTTTACCGCTTGCCAGTCTGATAGATATATACGAGGTTTTTGCTCGATTCGCCAGAAATTGGTGATCCTATCGCATATACCATAGCACAATTTTTAAACTATTGATTATAGCGGAATATACATATAAATGTTTTATTTACGGTAGAATTTCTAGCTGAAAATTTCAGCCGTTTTTTCGATTTTTTTAACATTGACTGATTAACTTGACTCTTGGAAGTCAAAAATGTTATAGTATGCACGAGTAGGTGTATATGAAGTGATGTTTTGACTCAAAGTAATAAAGCGTATACCATAATATATGTTCATTGGTATGTAATATATCTAATAAGTTATTTAATGAAAATATGTAAACAATATTTAATAGCATTCATTATTCAAACTACGAAATAATAAATTTGCCCGTTTTCGATTATAATTATAATTAAATATAATTATGAATGAAGTCTTTCCAGACCTTGGTCCTCCTCCAGCCTCCATACATCTGGTCCAATAATGTCCACCGCTCGGCTGCACCCGAACTTAACCATTCCTTACTTGTTCGCTATTAATTTTTTCGTGTAGTTGACAATCCGTAAGTGTACATTTGCTCTTTTAGTCCCATCCCTGCTCTTATTCAAAAGAGCACCCACCAATTACACTTTTTACATACAAAAATATATATTTAACCACAGCTACTGTACGCTGAGGGAGTCGCACTTTTAAACGTAAATGACATTTGCTCACCTGTGCTTTACACTCTGCCATTTAGTACCTGGGATAGCATGGGGCACTGAGGCAACCTGTTACCTGTTGGTGCGAGGGCACGTAGTTGCACTCAAGGAGCTTCTCAAAGTGATGGTGCTATGTGCCTTGTCAGTACGTTCAAACGTACTTCGTCGCATCCGACATGCAACAAGATACACAACAGGGAAGCAATAATAATAAGTGGACAAGAACCAGAAAGATGGTTGCACAATACAAAACAAGAGGATTGAATACAATGAGTTTCGTCACCACTTATTTACACAATTGTGGTAATTATGATTTTTGTTGTCAATTGCGATATCGACCCCAATATCCCAAAATTAAATATACATATAAACAGTAATTGTAAAATGCATGCTTACCAGAATGAGATAGCAATTTGTACTCCAAATATTGCGGAAGGAGAAGGAAATCTCCTGAAGCCTCACACATAAGGTTCCGTTTATAGATGCCAGAACGTCCGGATTTCTAACATGAAACCAATCAAGAATTTTTTCAAAATACCCTCATCTGAATTATCTATCAGACACATACTGACAGCTGTGAAAATAAGTCATTAGTTCCGTTGAAAGTTACTCTCACTGAAATGTCCATATATATTATTATTTTACAAATTAACTTGGCGCTTATTGGTAGTTAAGAGGTTTTTAGTGTGTGGAAAGTTTTGTATTAAGAAAAAGGGATCCTTACCAGGTGTTAACATTATATAAGCAATATATGTACATATTTTACGGATGTCAAAAAGTAATTACCGAAAAATACATACACTTACTAACAGTTTGGGAAAATTTTCGATTTATAATCATAAAGGAAGGTCAGTTTATAAATATTCTATCATAATATTATGGGATCTTATGGAAAAGTACAGGCCAGCGCAGCATTAAAAAGGAGATTATAAGGTGCAAGTATCGATGGTTAGGTCACACGTTGAGGAAGAACATCGGCGATATTGCTCACTCCGCATTAGAATGGATGTCGCCGGGCAATAGAAACCGAGGCAGGCCTAAAACAACTTATAGAAGAACAAGCCTCGAAGAAACTGGCAAATCATTTAATAATCTTGGATAGACTAAGCTCCTAATCTACATTTTTTCAAGAATATGGCTTAATAATAATAATAATATTATTACTGCTATACATATACCATGTCTAAGAAGTCATTGAGCAGATCGAATTCTTCTGAATAAGTATTTTTTAGATATAGAAACACTTCGAGTTAGCTCACAAGATACTCTCAAGATACTGAAGAACTTATATCAGGTATTTCAGTTTGCTTTGGAAGTGTGTACCCACCTATTTTAGAATTTTAATTATTTCTTAATTGACGGTCAATTCGTCACCTGAAGGTATCCAATGCTTCAAATATATACATACAGTTGCTACCAGTTATTAAGATAAACGATTAAGAATAAAATGGAAAAGTATTCAAAGTACCAGCAAATGAAAATATCGAATACGCCAATTGAAGCTTAAATGAAGTCAGGTCAGTTTGAAATATGAAATAAATTGCAGCTGCTACAGGGTTCGGAGTAAACTGAGTTAAAAATTTATAAATTAAATTTTAACATCACCTGGTTCTGCGTTATTGTAAAAATAAATATTTGCTGGAAAATTATTTTAAACAGTTCGCGTATATATATATATATAACGGATTTATCTTCCAAATCAACGGGTTTCGTATGTTGCTTGAAGATGTCCAATATTTTTGAAAACTTTTTTTTAGCTTTTGTATAATTTTAGCATCCTATTCCATAAATAGGAAAATTGGAACACGACAAAAACGACTCGAATAAATAAATTTTTGTCATGATGTCTGCTACATATCGCATAGAAATTATTCTCAAGTAATCAATGCCTGTAGAGCATTTTTAACTGTTATCTATTAAATTCAACTTTTTGTTCATATTGGGTCTATAATTATATTTGTGTGGTTTGCAATGGGATATCGTCATGAAATTATTATTCCACTGTTCCAATACTTCGAACATGGGTTGGAAAGCTACTGTCCTTGTGCGTCTTTTTCAGCATATGTCATTCATTTGAAACAATATTGCGAATACTTTGTGGCTGAAAACAGTGAACAAGTGTTTTTGTGAGAAGTTCTTCTTCATTACTTTATTATATAGGGGGACCTCAGCTCTCAGCTGAAAGTCACCGTATTTTGGTAGAAGTTTATGGTAAACGTGCTCTAGCAGAGCTACTCTGCCAAAAGTGGCTAGTGGATTGGACGATTTAAAGTGGTGCTTTTGGCTTGGAAAACGAGAAGAACTAAACCTGTATGGAATATAGATATAGATAGAATTTATATAGATATATAAATTCAAATAATTGTCGTAATTACCAGTGGAAGTTTGCACATTTGTAAAATTTTGTCACAAATTGACCTTATATATAATAATACTTAAATTTTTTAGTAGACCAGGTAACGCAATGACTTCTATACAGTCTATGATGAGTTTTGCTAATGCCAATTTAATGATGCCCGAAACTTGATTTATATATGCGAATGTAAAATTTGTGGAAAAAAGTTCTTACTCCACATGCATTGCTGAGATGATAAACGACAATGGATGAATATAAAACACTTTTGCTCGCTTTAAGCCGCAGATTTCCCTAATTTCTTTTCTCAGATTTCCCTCTAGTGGACTAACACCGGGCTAACTAGTCGGTTTTTATGACAAAATTACTTCGTCCCATTTTAGACCAATGTGATTGTCGCGCCAATTTCACAGTGATTATTTCCTTGAACATAGATAATATATTTGTGTATGTATGAAATATAAAACAAATAATTTATTTATGGAAAATATATATATACTTATATACTTACTTATATATATATATATATATACACTTAAAAATAAATATGGTATAGTTGAGTAAATGTTACGCATTTGCATGAGTTGCTCATTTTGATAAAGAAAATACACAGCTACACAAGATGAACAAAAGGCGGCGGGTAAACAAATCAAGAGTAGGTAACCGCTGTTACGCACAGAAGGTGGTGGCGAATGCGATGAAGTAAAAGTAGAAGCAGCAAGGACAAGGAAAGTTTCTATCTTTCCGTTTACTACCTTTTGCTGTTTTGGTAGTTTATATTATCTGCCCTTTATGGCTGTATGCAAGTATTACTAAGCCATAGTTGCACACCGGTATATCAGATATGTAAATATGCACATTTTATAACGCTATAAGGACGTGTATATGCAGATGATGATAGCAAAAACAACCAAGCTATATGTAGGTGCATCCGCAATAAAAATATGCTCATTGTCATAACCAAGAAGGGTGGTAAGTTTGTCTTTGGGGAAAGGTAGCCAAGAAGCTGTTTCGGTTGGCAGACAGTGATGACATTAAATGTTGAAGAGACTAGGTTTTAAAATAGAATTATAAAGCATGGAAAGAGAAAATGTCAATGCAGTAGTAAAGGGATTAATATTACCAAAGAAGAAGGACTGGACAAAATTATATGTGCACACACATTTCTATATATCTACATGTGTAAATTTTATTACAATTTAGTAAATGTTTTTATTAAATTGCAGTTGAACAATTTGTACAACAATTCAAGGTACAAATTTAATATAATTGTATAATATTGTAAGCCTGTATTTACGAGATAACAGTTTAGAAAATTTCTTAAATATTTTCATAGTACGAAATGTTGAGTTAAACTCTTGCATCCTTTTTTCATATAACTTTTTAAAATGAATGAAATTTGAACAAAAATTTTTTAATTGTTAATTTTTTTTAGTTTTTATTAGCTTGCCTTTTTATAAGCTTGTTGAAAAGTAAATAAATTTGCCTGCTCATTTCTCTGCTACGCAATGTAGTAACCACATAGCTGTAAATATATTTTCTATTAGCGCAAATTGCCGTTATTTGTACGCCTTCATTAGGAATGCACACCAGCAAGCCAATAATAAAATTCGGGTAAATAATATACATCTACATAACACACATGCGCAAGGAATCCGCAAAGGGTTAAAAATATTTCTTTCAACCATTTTCCACGTCTATCAGTAAACAGTCGGTCTTCTGCTTTAGCTTAACTGATACTTCATCATTCCTCAATTCTCCTCATGTTTATTTTTGTTCAAACCTACTTTTGAAACGTTTATAAAGAGCAGGCTATTCGTCACGTTTTACTACAGTAATTTGTAGTCATTTAAAATTCAAGCCAAAAGACGTGATCGAAAATACGTTAAGGTATTTGAAGTATTTACGACGAAGCGAAAAGCCAAGCGTAAAAGCAATAATACATGGAAGAAGAAGAAGAAAGCAGGTGCGTGTGTGTACCAGGAAGGAAAAGTAAACTTTTAAAATGTTTGCTATATTTAAGTTAAGCGAAGGTAATTTTTCAGTAAATCACAAGCTTTAGCGATTTAAAGTCATGAACGACTTAAGACAACAGCTATATTAGTTGCCTCTCTCTGCTCGATATTGGACACACGGTGGAGCATATATATCTCAACAACAAGAGAGCAATACTCTCTCAGAGGGATGGAGTTATTGGTATGAGAAGAAGAGAGCATTTTGCTTTTGTGTTTACCCATTTATATAAAGAGACATATAAGAGATCATTGAGGTTTAGTTAAAATTTGAAGTAGAAGGCTTTTCTAATAACTGTTCTTTCAAATGCAGTGATTTGAATAAAATTATTTATTAAACCGAACTTTTAACATTGTTTCAATAGAAACTTCGAACAATAAATTCTCTCGCAAATATTAAAAACCGATTTCTTATAATTTTTGAAACAAGTACAGTTTATTAATTGACTCCCATATTAGACTTTATATCATATAAATGAAAATTATTCTACATACTGCTGCTTGAATAGGTGAAATGATGTTTATAAAAGCTTTCTCCGTTTCACCCGTTTCTTTCGTTTCTTTTTTCTGTAAGGAATTTTTTTTTCTGAGCCAAATAACATTTTATTGACTTGGTTTCAAGCAGCGTCCTCGCCATAATTTTTATCTTTATTTTTTCTTTAATCCATTATATTTATTTCAAATCTTAAGTTTTTAAAAACAATGAAAAATTTTGTTTTTTAATTTTTCACATTATTTGTTATTATGTTATAAGAATAAAAATATTAAAACTGATCTGTAACTCTGTAGAAGCAAAATCTTGGTAGCATTGAAGGAATTCACCACTTTAAAGAAGTATCCGCATAGCTCCTTGCATCGAATTTAACTCGCTTAGTTTGTTGTTGCTTTCATATGCAGGTCTGTTGACAAGATGGCAACGTCCAAAGCAAGCGAGTATAAAAATAGCGAATCGATGAGACTAATATCAAGACTGTTTTGATTGTTGAAGTTGAAAGGAAAAACGGGTGATAAATGAAAGGGGCAAGTTTCGCAATTTTACAGTTTAATCATTAGACAGCATGAGGTGCTTGAATTTATTGCTAAATAAATATCTGTTTTATCTATCTATATTAGCGATTACGGTAAAATTCTATTTATACAATATATCATAATGTTATTGCTAATAACTGTTCAACGATAAAATATAAACAAATATATACACAAATAATATATATACACAGTGCTAAAATTAGTATTAAATTCAACAAATTAATTTTGTTGAAAAAGTTGATTTGACTTTAAAGTAAACAAATTTAAAAAAAATCTTTTAAAAACACTCTGTAATACTATTTGAAAGCTGTACATAGATTAAAAGCTTTTAAAGGATTTGAACTCCTCAATTATGCATCACTGTATTACTAAATAACTCCCTAAAACGATATAATCACATTGATCGCCGGAAAAAGTTTGAGATCTTAATCAATGACACTTCCGCTGAGTCAATGACCAAATCCTGAAAACGAATGAAGCCAATTCAGAGCTAATGGTTATGCTTTATTGTCCCTAACACTATTTGTTGCCTGGGTAGAGCAATGTATTCTTTCACCTACATACTCACACGCATCGAAGTTCTGTATATAATGGTACACGCTACTCCACTTTGGTTTCACTTTTGTACACATTTGTACACACACAACGTATACATATATATGTACCTAGGCCTTTACGGGCGCCTGAAGTGCTTGCCCATTTTCAGTTTGCTATTTTCTACAATTTTTCAACTTGCTGCCAGTTTTTTCCTACGATTCTCTTGCGACTGCTCCATTTTGTTTTGCTAATACACGATTAGCCAATTTGTCAATTTCTTTCACATTCGGTACTCGCCGGCATTTTTTATCTCCTCAACACCAAATCAGCCTCAATTCAGTCAAATGCTGTTTTGGTGTTAATGGAAAAGTTTTACACAAACAATTTACTGAGTCATAAGCCACAAATTAACTTAGAATGCTTTCAATTTAGTACCTTCTTTTCTTGAAGTACTTGATAAGAAGATAAGTGCGAACAACTTAAGCTTTTTTAAGAAGTCTTTTTTCGAACTTACAAGCTGTTGGTTAGGCATGCGCATTATTTTCCACATAATGTGGACAACAATTGAACATATTGGAGTAATAAAATACTGCAAA
Source organism: Bactrocera minax (assembly GCA_021498325.1). Lineage (NCBI taxonomy): Eukaryota > Metazoa > Arthropoda > Insecta > Diptera > Tephritidae > Bactrocera > Bactrocera minax. Next base: position 112,967 of record JAKEEE010000168.1, on the reverse strand, counting down.
GTTAAGATGCCTGTTATTGACTCTACTACTTTGACTTGACTTGACTCTATTTGAACCTACTACCTTGGCTCCTACCTATTGGAGTTCATTGCTTTAGTTAATAAACTGATAATACAGAACACACATTTTACATTCGAAAGTTGAGGCGGTCATTTTAGTAATGTGCCTTTGTTATATCATAGAAGAAGCTGCATGATTGACTGAATTTTGGAAAATAGCGAATATAAATTCATTTCGACGTCTACCTGCATTAAACTGTGATTATATGTACAACCATATTGGAAACTGCCCATATTGTTGCTCCCAGAAAAATGCTACCATGGCAACCTCGTTACTCAGATTTAAAGCCACAGCATTTCGATTGCGTATTTTAGCATATACCAATTCTCAGCTTTTGCCGTCATGTATTCCAACAATTACACTCACAGTTACTCTTATTGTGACTTTAAAACGAGAAAAGACACAAAATTATGTTCAAAGCTTGCCACATTTGCAGAGTGGATGGATTTACAGCCTTGTAAACAAATGCGCATAGAATAGTGCTTGAAAACATTCTTCTCTCGTTATTTATTGCCTGTTTGACTTCCTGGATATTCACTACAAATTAAAAGCAAATTTGTATGTTTTCACACTCACTTCGGTGTCATATATTACTTCCACAATGCATTCTCTTGTCTGCGACTAAGTTGACCATGTACATATAAATTTGGATCTCAGCAGGTTGCCGGTTGACCAAGTGTTTACTGAAATAATTTTTCGTATATTCAGAGCTAAATCCATCAACTGAGTTTCGCTCACATTCGGTAGAGTGTTTTGTTCCACTTCAGTTGTTATACAAAGTCAATATAACAAATAAGCAATATTGAATGTAACTTCATATTGCTTGCGAAAGTTAAGCACTTTATTATCCAAGATCTTCCATAAGTTGTATTGGACATCGTAAACCATATTTTAGTTTATCTAACGACTGATCTGGGAGGCATTTCGAAATCAACTCTGAGCTCTGAGCTCTAATATTTATTGGAAGCAGGACTAACTGATTTGCCTTATCTTGTAAATGTATTTTACAGTTGGCTTCATAATAGTAATAAAATTTCGATAAAATACGGATTTCTAAGAAAAAATTTAAAAACTCTCTCCCTATGTAAGGGAAGCTAGCTAAGAAAGCTATAGTCTAAAGCAAGTATTTTAAAGCAACTTTATTGATTTGGCAGTAACTATGGACTCTAAACTTAATTTTAATGTTCATGCTAATACAATGGTTTTGAAAGCTAAAGGTCTTCCTAGTTTTGCTAAAAGTTTTTCTAAAGAATTTGAAGATCCGTATGTTACTAAAACTGTTTACCACTTTGGTTAGGCCTAAATTAGAACATGGCTCTGTGGTATGGAACCCTAGTTACCACATCCCTTCTGATAAATTAGAGTCCGTTCAAAAACAATCTATACTTTTGCCTTAGGGCATTTCCGATGGGATTCTAGGTTACGTCTTCCTGCATACACTAGTCATTTAAAATTTATAAGTATTATTCCACTCGCTAGTCGAAGGGAAATGCTTCGCATAATATTCTTAGTAAAACTCATGAATAGATCGGTTTGTAGTTCTTTTACCTTACCTCTAGTTAATTTTAATATCTCCGTTCGCTTATCCAGGCAGTTTAGACCCTACTGTTAAAATCATGTATATCAAATTTTGAACTAAACAAACCATTTTGACGTATACTTTACGATTTTCATTCTCATTCTCATCTTTTCATTTCACTTAATAAAAAGGATCACATAAATTAAATTTTTTACATTATTTTTCGCAAATTTTAGCTGTTGAAAGTTTTGTTTCTGTAGTTGAGCAGTTTTAGATTTCGACGCTTTAAAAAATTCTGTTGCCTTTGATGACTCGGCTAATTCCTCACTTATGCAGATTTCACTCCTCGCGTCGGTTGGGTGGGAGGAAGAAAATCGTTGGGTTTATTATTAATTGCCTGAAACGAGAACTTGTTTAGTGAAGAAAAATGAAATGAAATAAAATCGCTGTATCAATAAAAGAAGGAGAGCGCTAAATATCCGCTATTATCAAACATTTAGACAGAGTATTGACTTTCTTTTTAAAATAATCAGGCATATCAATATGATACATTGTACAAAACTTCATCTATCCTGCTAAAGTATAATCATGAACAAAAATTCTGCGATGAATCTAATGCGAATGAAAACAAACTAAATATCTCCTGACAACATATAGTAACTCGCCATATATGAGAGGCACACCCTGTTATTAGCCCCATAATTGAATGATAATTATGAAACGATGAATAACTAACTTCTGCAAACTCTAGCTACCAAAGGCTGAGTGACCAGTTAGGTTAAGGGTTTTCTTGTTGTAACTGTAACTGTACTTGTTGTAACTATAACTCCTTCTACAATAGAGTACTAGAACAATACATCTATTTGGTGTTGCTCTATGAAATATTTTCTAGTTATTAACAAGCCGCAGTTATAGGGATATGGAGGGATAACTGTCATGACTAGTAAACACGAGAGTTTGAAATTTTGTTCCAGTATACATTAGCAAATTTATGCGAAACATTTAGTAGTCTAATTGCAATGTAATAAGAAATTCAAAAAAGACTCTACAAAATTTGAAACAACCATTCATAAATATTAAGCTAATACACTAAGTGTTTTAAGTAGGTGCTTTTTTCATGCTAATTACATATTTCATGAGATACAATAAAAAATGTTATGTGTCAATGTAATTGATTTGCTTGCTATTAAAGTTACAAATATATTTTCATATAGAATCACTATAGATTCAATAGGGATTCACTTTTGATTAATCAAAATATAAATTTACAATAATTTCAAACGTGGCAAAAATATTATAATAGCTACTTTCGTGCATTTATTGCGAACCTGAAAAAGCAGCCCTGAAATTAGCATATTTTGATTAGCTTAAACAATTATTGCTTATAATTTTCCACTGGAAGTTCAAAAGCGAAAACATTTTATGCACGTCCTTTCAACAACAAGTTAGGTGCACTAGTCGACCCTTCCTTGGCTCTCTCGGGACAAGCCAACTGGCTAGAAGCAACATTATATTCAGGATAAGAGCTTGCAGCCGGGAAAAAAGAAAAGTTAGATTAACTTGTATGTTACATCCCTGCATAAAATTGTACAAGTAGAGGTAGCATACAAATGGTTAAACCATATACAAAGATATATATAGACCTAAAAATGACAATGAGTGGAGGTACAAAATGTTCAAGCTATTGTTGTATATTATTTATTAATAGATTTAAAGTACATAACTCACAAACCACTAAAGTTAAGTCAGCTAAACTTGCTGAGGACAAATATAATATTTCAAGCCAAGTGAAATCGCCTTATAATCGCCCCCATTCTCTATATAACTGCGGGCCGAGCCACTATAATTATAATAAATTATATAATACACAACGCGGCAACATCATAACAGGATGCCAGCAAGTCCTTGCTTACAATTAATACTGAATAGAAGATAACGTAAGGGGCACTGCGAACACATAATGAAAAGTTTGGCTAGAATGAATGCTGTTGACAAAAACACATGACGGTACTAATTCTTTTCACTTGCTGGCATCTTACTATTGGATAGAATTATTAATTAATTAAATATGAACTGTACAATTTTCAGATTAGCACAAAGATCACAAAAATAGCTGATAACTACTAGAAGTGCGATAACTCACTAAATAAATATGTTAAAAGCATAAAATTTCATAACCAAGATTTTACGGAAAAGCATCAAGGGAACCGGTGTAAACATTGGACAATGCAATTGTCCCACCCACTTTTAGGTGAAATCTCACAACTCAAGAACCACTACACCAATTTCAACCAAATTTGCTGCATGACATTATATTTGCATCTTTACATTGCATTATATATGAACATGGGCGAAATCGGAATTCAATCACGCCTACTTCCTACATATCAAAATTTTATATTCCATATGATTCTTTCACTTTACAGTATATAAATCAATTACTAATTAAGATATCGGAGCAAAACTTTACACAATCAGTCCCTTTAGGATATGCCATCTTACGTCTAAAATTTGTCGAAATCGGAATATAACTTATAGAGATATATTATTGAAATACAGAGCACATCTTTATCTGATAATATTGTGCCTTTTCGAAAAAAATTGGTAAAATCGGCTAAATACTAAATCACATAGCTCTCATGTACCTAATGTAAAGATTTTCGAATTCTCGGTAAACTTTATAATATATATATCGGTCGATGTATGAGTTATCTCAGCGAAATTCAGAGAGCGTGTCTTCCTGTTAATGATGTGTTGAGGAACCATAAACAAATATGTTTTAAAATTTCCGGTTGGTTTAATGCCTTAATTATTAAATTAGAATTATCGGTAAAATTTACCGATATAAATTTATTATATATCTTAGCAAAATTAAGTTAATGTATAATATTGTATATACTATATTTTAAGTTTAATTCCAAAAATCTGTGAAATCGGTCATCGTATTATGCCAGCTGCCATATACTATCTTTAATGATTTACGTTCTTCTGGGATAAAGTCTGCGAATATGTCGGTCAATATGTGAGTTATCTTCGTAATTGAATCATGACAAAAGTTAATGCATCAGTCCAAACATTCTCCTAGCCGCAGTATACCCACTATAGTTATTTCCGACTTTATGCCTTTCCGCTGACTTTAAACCTTTTATGCTGGTCATATACATCTGGTATTTTAATGAAATTAAGTGGATAGGTTTTCTTAAACATAATGTGGTTTTGTGCTAAATATGATTGAAATCAGTCCAAACCGTGGTCTAAGCCCCTTAATCCTAATATAATGGTTCAGTTTCTCTAGTGGACTTTCCCTTATATATTTAATATATTTAATTAAGCCATTTTGGTTGAGTTTATATCGCATATATCTCATTTGAGTTAATTGGGTTGATTTTAATATAAATATCTCGGACACGAAGCAAGATGTGGTAACAAAACCAAATGAGCTTTAGACAAAGTACATTAATGATTCATTGATTTTTTACACCTCTACTTATTAGAGGACGCATTTTAGATACCTAAGTATGCAAGGAAAGCGATCAGATAAAAATAAAAATCAATGGACATCTTAATCATTCCCTCACATGTATATATGTATCTCAGTTATTTGTGGGTGTTAAAAAGGTGAAGAAAAATAAAATTTCATGCAACATGTTGCGAGATCATAAAAATTGGAAAGAAATAATTTTCACCAATATATGATTCATCACTTTATCGTGCAGATCATGGAAATAAATGAGTTTATATTTTCAATTAAATTTTTTAATTTTCCTTGTAAGTGGTATATATTAATAAAAGATATACTATGCATATGGTGGTCATTGTTCGGTCTAAGTCAAAATTTAAACGACCTTCCATCGTCATGACTGACAATTTATTCGAAGCATCAATCAATATCATCAGTATCAATCAATCGTAGGTATAAGAAAATGTGACAGAAGCGGAAAATGTAGGAAATTGCAAAATTTGAAGCACAAGCAGCTACTTCCATTTCTGTACCCATACCAAGGGTATTTATGTCCATACAACTTCGAGTTATGGTATTGCATTGCAAGATAAAATGCGGCACTTTCAATGTACATGCCCTCATTCAGCGATATTAACGTCCAGTGAAATATTCTAGACATCTCTTCTGGCAGTTACTGACGGGAATTGAACTAGTTTGCAACAAGAATTTTTGAATTAAATGTGGACCAGCTCAAATAAGACATACTATTAATATTAATAACTGTAAAATGAGGAACATACCCATGTTATTCAAAACTTTACTTTTTATTTCGATTTTTGATTTAATCGATACCTGAACAAGATTTGCTTATCCGAGAATTGATTACTCGTACGACATCGTAGCAAACCCAAAAAATAGTAGTTGAAAAGTTGAGAGACTAGTTGGCCTCGCCACTCATACTGGTTGAGAAGAGTTTCACTGCAGGGTATTTAAGCTTACAGAAACAGAACAAATAAAAGTGGATGGATAAGATGACAGAAAATGGGTTCATCCACGTTCTTCAGCTTACGGTTCCATTTATGACGATGCACATTCCTTTATGAAACCCAATCAATCTATCATATATACGTATGTATGAATATAAGCATCTGTAATAATAAATACAAGATTCCGTGGAGGCGTGGAATGGAAATTTGACAAATATTAAAATTCATTTACACTTTTACCTAAGAAACTTTTTTAAATTTTGTGTCTTGATTTTTTCATACACATGGTGGGAAATAAAATTTTAAGGCCGGTCCCTAATGGTTGTTGAGCTATATAAGAGCTATTTTGAGCTGTTGAGGGAAGAGTGTTCGCAGAGCTTAAGGAGATGGTAACGTATAGAAAAAAATAAAATAAAATAAAAAAATTAATAATTCATAAATATGTCTCGAACTGGTGCATAGCATGTGTACCAAAGAGCAATGCTTCGGTGAATACCGAAATCCCTCAAAAGACACAAGTGTTTTCTCATCCGACTTCTTTTGCCGCTCTCCATTTAATTACATACTTACATATACACAAGAGTATTAATAAGTTTTAGCAAACTTTTAACGTTTTTATTTCCCCTATTTTCGGATTCCGGAATTAATTAAACTTTATTGTGGAAAAACTGCACAAAAACTTCATTATTTTCCAGTTTTTGAGCACAGTTTTGTGTCATTGACATTTATGTGCAAGACAGCTGGAGATTAGAACGGATTGCAGCAACATTATCACCAATGCAACCAACCATTCATACGCGTTCTCATATGTTGGCGCACTCATGTTGTTAAGACAGCTCAGACAAAGGATAAAAACCATTGCTGTGAGGCGTTGCATTTCGCTTCTGGCTGGCGATTGCGTGTTGCTGAAGTTGGCTCAGACAAACAACTCAGAGAGTCTTAGTTGTCTTCAAGTGCGTTTATATGGATCTGCATAAATTGCACTATAATTGCATAAATTTTATAACACATATGTTGACATGGTTAAACTGGGTTGTGAAAAATAATAATTACTTGCTCCAGTTGTGGTAGCTTTTGTGTGAAATAATTCTCAAATGTTGCAAATACATAAATTTTTTATGAGAAATAAGACTGGCATTGCTTGAAATAAAATTATTTAAACTCTTATCCTAAAATTACATCATCTTAGGAGTTTTCACGATACGAACATTTGTTGGAGGAGTAGCTCTCAAATTATGCGACAACTTGGCACACATGTTCCTTGCCCTCTGAGGAGGCTGGTGTTGCTTATAGACAGAATCGGAACATCGCCATGCCAAAAAAATAGTTTTATTCAAAAGACTATAACTAAGAAAGTTAGAAAATTCAAAATTGGCATGGTGGTCTGGTGATAATATGAAGGGACATACTTTTAAAATTATTTTTAGAAAGTAGGTGTTACTCCACCCTCCAACAAGTGTATCGCACAAATGTCGCAAACTAAAGTAATCGCACTAAAAATGCGATAACTGTCAAAAAGGTAACGACTCCAAAGTTAAATTTAATCGGAGGGATTATTGGTGGAAGGGTGGGATTAGGGTGGCTGGATTAGTTGAAATATATTACATTATATCAAATATAAAGTGATGTGAAAGCCTTCTCAGAGAATATCGTCGGCAATGTTATACTTAAGCCGTTGTCAATCGGGAACATAAAACTGAACTAACAAACTACATATTAATTTATTTTAATTAATAACCAATAATATTTTGCAATGTGATAAAGAAGTGCAACATACTTTTTTTCATTAAAACAATCATACTTAATTTCTAATTCAATAACCAAATAATAAATATATATAAATGTGGAATATTTGATTTTAAGTTTAAGTCCTGATTTATCATAAGCTCTAAAAAATCCACACTAATTAACCCGAAATTAAAACAGAAAAATCGTTCTCGAATCGTTAAACCGCACGAAAAATTAATCGATATTCAAAAAACATATGAAAAAATATGTTTCCGCGCAATATGAGTGTGTGTATTCACATAATTTATATCACAATTTCTCAGCGATAATATTGAATCACAAATTTTTATTTACTAAACGATTTAATCATATTACAAATACAATAACAAAATATAGATTTGCCCTTGTGCTATGTATCTCGATTCAACATCTAAATGAGATTTTTTAAGCTCATAATTATAATCATTTCACATGTTTATCTTTTCCAAATATGAAATGAATTCATTACATTGAATTGAAAAATTTGATTTGCAACAAAAATGTTGCTTACAAAATCAATGTTCGTTACTAGGCGAAAACATCAATCGATTTAGGTTTTAATTGACATAAAATAAAATTACTTGTTGTATTGTCGACATATCTGGTATCACTGGGATATAATAATATTAAGAATATTTACTTAATCATCAAACAGACTCATTGAGAGCAATTAATGCGATATATAAGCCTTAGCGTAGGGTTTGAACATGTATATATCTCACTTACGAATCGACACATTATATTTTATATAGCGAACTAGAGGGACGAAAACCATTAAATTGGGTTTTTGGAGGCCCAGACAGAATTCATTCACCTATGTATCCATGGAGTAATATGCTAAACAAAACATTGTTACCAAACTTATTTTACTCAGATGGTCAATGTACATAATCTATTGAACGGTAATTGTAAAGTCAACCAAGCAATAGAAATCAAAGTATGGACCGATTTCATTCATTAATAGTACCGTATCAAAATATGTTACCTGTGGCATGCTTACTCAATTTTTGGCATCAAATTTAATTAAGAGTTTATTGGGAGCTTATTTTATTGGGATAAGTTTAAATCATTGTATTTTAGGTTAGGTTAAAGTCAAAGCATCAAGCAATTGTAACATATTAACGTAATTATTGCAGCTTCTACATTGGTTTAACCTATAAATAGTACCTACATAAATTATATTGAATTAAGTATTGCTAGAAATTTATTTATCGTAATTTGAAATATGCCCCTATAGATATGATTTAATTTCTTGAATTAAGTATCTTGCCTTTATATCTTGAAGAGGAAGTTTAAAATATTAACTTCTTAAACCCGGCCCCCTCTATATAACTTGAGATGGTAAATATGAATTTAGCTGATTTAAAACTCAAATATCTCTGCAGGTAGTATCTAAAATTTTTTAATTTTTTTATTTTTCTCAAAACCATTACTATATTAGGATATGAACATTATTTCTTCACGTTTTCACATGCAATGGTAATTAAAATCTTGGTATTGATTTTTTCTTTAATGGTTTGTGTATAAGAAGCATCTACATCCAGTCCAATGGAGATAATTTATAATTTAAATTATTGCCCAACCCACAGATTTCTCATATTTAGCTCCATATGATTTTTAATGCTTCCGACGGTCTCCGGAGATCACCAGCAAACCATTAAGGTCAAGAAGGATATTCGCAGATTTAGCCAAGGTCTAAGGCATGTGAAAGGAATTCAATTTTTTCTATGCTTCTACTGAAGGGTGGTGAAAATGAATTATGTTTAACTAGTAAGGAAGAGCTACGTTCGGGTGTAACCGAACTTTTTATACTCTTGCAATATGCTAGGATCAAAGGAGGGGAAAAGTTTTCATGTGTTGGCATAACTTTATATTAAAAAATGTTGCAGAACAATTCAGCATTCATTATTCGACGAAATTGTTAATGAATTGCAATCATATTTGGTATCTTATTAACTTATATTGCAGGTCATAGACTCATGTACATTCATTACTGTATTTTGCTTCGTGTCCGATATATTTATACTAAAATCTAAAAAATTAACTCAAAAGTGATATATGCGATATAAACTCAACCAAAGTGGCTCAATTGAATCTATTAGATATATGAGGAAAAAGTTAACCAGAGAGAAGCAAATCATTACATTAGGAATAAGGGGCTTAGATCATGGTCTAGACCGATTTCAGTCATACTTAGCACGAAATCACATTGTGTTTAAGAACACATATCCACTTAATTTCATTAAAATATCAAACATCACATAAATATCATATCACGAACATAAACGGTTTAAAGTTAGGTGGAAAGTCGGGAATTCTTATATCGGGCATTTTTGGGATAGAGGAAGATCTGCACTGATCACATTAACTCTTTTCATTATTCAAGTATATTAGAAAACATGTTTTTAGGCAATTTTGTTAAGGTAACTCACACAGTGACCGACATATTCGACATAAAGTCAGCTAGCATAGCGAAAATCATTAACTGTAGTATATGGGAGCTGGGATAATTCGTTCACCGATTTCACACCTTTTCGCCAGTAAACTGTGGTATATCCGATATTACACGTTCACTTAATTTTGCTAAAATTTCATATATACCGTATAGTGCTAAATGTAGTTAAAAATTTCTATATCAGATATATGGGGCTAGTGCTAGTATTAATTGGTTTTCATAACCCAATATCTATCAATATCTATATCACATTCATCCACTTCATATTACATCTTCGGAGATGGCGATAATGTTCAATGAGGTTGATTTCTGTATCTTGTTTACGACCATCCGTCATTCAATAACGAAGCAGCTTTTTCGGAAATATGTTCTATTTAGAGAAATTGTTCGGCTTCAATATCCTGAACTGTGAAAATTAACGTAATTTTGCTCACGTTATCAAAGTGGGTCATATGACATATCTAAATTTACAACTAATTCCGGTAATCTTACTCTATCGCGGATTGGTTCAGATCCCATGAGACGACTATATAATTTTATAGGTTTGGGGTTGGTTGGCTAATCTCTGATTTTATGGTAAATTCATATATTTGGTGAGTCGCACGCAGAATCATTCCCGCTTGAGTGGTCAATTCATAAATACATTTTTTACACAAATAGAAATCCGTACACGGCTTTGTATGTTGTGGAAAAGTGAGGTATAGGAATTTAGACTGATATCGAAATATTAATCGAAAGCTACTCATGAAATTCTGGGGTGCAATTATTATGGATTAGGCTCGGTTTAGCTCCTAACCTGCTTATTGACCTTTATTAAATTCTGAGCGAGCTGCCGCATGAACGACATCAGTGAAATATATTAGTGGAAGATCTTTTCATATTACAATTAAAAACTTATGGAAATATAAGAGTATATATTTTTCTTAACAAAAACCTTTATTCAAATAAAATTTTCTACAATATTTCTACTATATTCGATATACATATATTTACTACTATATTTTCTATTATATTCGATATGATACAATATTAGATGCTAACTATAATAAATAAATAAATAAATAAATAAATAAATAAATAAATAATTTACATAAAATCCATTTTCTTTATGCTCCTTTTGAGATATTCCAGAACTAGTTGATTGATCCTTTTCTCCTGTGCGAGGTCTTCTTCTTCGTCGTCAGATTTTCTGTCAGGCCAAAAGAGTTGTTTGGCCTTACATAAGAATTTTCGAAACTTCGCTTGTCTTGAGAACGCATCCAAGTCACTCCAATCACCATGCTCAATATTATTGCAACATTCTCCGATCAATCCAACGGTCAGATCAAGCTTTGTATCCACAATCTGTCTGGCCACGGGACATGGTCGTCGAAGTTCTTGCCGATAGCTGAATATTTTATAAGTAAGTGTAGAATTTGTTGGAGGTGTCTTCATTCTGAAAAATATTTTTTGTTTTCCGACTGAGATAAGAATATATCACTTGGGAGTTTTGTGAAGCACTGATTTTATTTTTTCAGCAGACCGTCTTTTATACCCTTCTAAACTTTATGTGAGATATACATGTAACTACCTGTGATCCTTCTTAGGAAGGGGCCTTTCTATTCGTTGAAGTGCACGAAGTGTGCCGAACGTGATCGTCGGTAGAATCGGCAGGTGGAAGACTGTAAATAAATCTCAAATTAAAATTCCCCGTCCTTTGCTTAAAAAAGTTAACCAAATTCATTATTTCTAGAATATTTCGATCCGCCAGTAACTCACTACCAAATTAATATTCACAGAAAAAGGTCTACGTTTTTCACTTAATATATAGCTGGATCAAACAAAAAATTTTCAAGGAAATCCCCATATAAACTTTAACGCCCTCTAATATTAGTTGTTGCACTACATGTAGTTGTAGTATACCTTATTCTAACTGCCGAATCTACCAACGATCAAGTTCGGCACACTTCGTGTACTTCAACGAATAGAAAGGCCCCTTCCTAAGAAGGATCACAGGTAGTTACATGTATTTTTCACATAAAGTTTAGAAGGGTATAAAAGACGGTCTGCTGAAAAAATAAAATCAGTACTTCACAAAACTCTCAAGTGATATATTCTTATCTCAGTCGGAAAACAAAAAATATTTTTCAGAATGAAGACACCTCCAACAAATTCTACACTCACTTATAAAATATTCAGCTATCGGCAGGAACTTCGACGACCATGTCCCGTCGCTAGACAGATTGTGGATACAAAGCTTGATCTGACCGTTGGATTGATCGGAGAATGTTGCAATAATATTGAGCATGGTGATTGGAGTGACTTGGATGCGTTCTCAAGACAAGCGAAGTTTCGAAAATTCTTATGTAACGCCAAAGAACTCTTTTGGCCTGACAGAAAATCTGACAGCGAAGAAGAGGACCTCGCACAGGAGAAAAGGATCAATAAACTCGTTCTGGAATATCTCAAAAGGAGTAAAAAGAAAATGGATTTTATGTAAATTTATTTATTTATTATAGTTTCCATCTAATATTGTAGAATATTTCATTTAAATAAATATTTTTGTAAAATTATTATATTATATTATTATATAATATTATATTATTATAATATATAATATAATAGTTATAAATATAATAGTAATATAAATCTAATGTAAAAGTTAATTAATTATATAATAAGAAGTAATTAATAATAGTAATTAGCATAAGAATATAATAATATAATTTCTTAAGTTTTTATTTGTAATATGAAAAGATTTTCCACTAATTAGCATCTAATATTGTATCATATCAAATATAGTATAAAATATAGTAGTAAATATATATGTATCGAATATAGTAGAAATATTGTACACAATTTTACTTAAATAAATGTTTTTGTTAATAAAAATATATATTGTCATAATTTCTTAAGTTTTTATTTGTAATATGAAAAGATTTTCCACTATATTATTTCACTGATGTCGTTCATGCGGCAGTTCGCTCAAAATTTAATAAAGGTCAATAAGCAGGTTAGGACCCAAACCGAGCTTAATCCAAAATAATTGCACCCCAGAATTTCATGAGTAGCTTTCGATTAATATGTCGATATCAGTCTAAATTCCTATACCTCACTTTTCCACAACATACAAAGCCGTGTACGGATTTCTATTTGTGTAAAAAATGTATTTATGAATTGACTAATCAAGCGGGAATGATTATGCATGCGACTCAGAAAATATATGAATTTACCTATAAAATCAAATGTTAGCCAACCAACCCCAAACCGTATGAAATTATATAGTCATCTCATGGGATCTGAACCAATCCGCGATAGAGTAAGATGACCGGAATTATTTGTAAATTTAGACATGTCATACGACCCAATTTGATGACGTGGGCAAAATTACGTTAAATTTCACAGTTCAGGATATTCAAGCCGAACAATTTCTCTAAATAGAACATATTTCCGAAAAAGCTGCTTCGTTATTGAATGACGGATGTTCGTAAACAAGATACAGAAATAAACCTCATTGAACATTATCGCCATCTCCGAAGATGTAATATGAAGTGGACGAATGTGATATAGATATTGATAGATATTGCGTTATGGAAACCAATTAATACTAGCACTAGCCCCATATATCTGATATAGAAATTTTTAACTACATTTAGCTCTATACGGTATATATGAAATTTTAGCAAAATTAAGTAAACGTGTAATATCGGATATACCATAGTTGAATGCCGAAAATGTATGTAATCGGTAAACGAATTATTATTTAGCAGAGTTATTCTAGCAGATTTTATCCCGAATGTGTCGGTAATGTGTGAGTTATCTTCATAAAGTTGTGCGGGAACTTGTTCTCTATTGGACAATTTGTATAATATTTTGCTGAAATTAAGTGAGTCTCTTTTCTGAAACATAATGCGGTTTGGGGCTGAATGTGAATGAATATACGTAATATATTACGTTTAGCCCTTTTAGTTGAGTTTATATCACACATATCTCTTTGAGATAATTTGGGCAGATTTTAATCGAAATATTCTGGGCGGAAAGTCCGAGGGGAAAGGATTTAAGCGAAAGTATATGGTATTGAAACTAAGTGAGTTTATGACCTATAACATAAACTAGTCAGGTACCAGATATGATTATAATCCTATCACAATTCGGTCGAATAATGAATGCTGAATTCTTCCGCAACAGTTTTAATAGAATATGCTCTCGGCTTTGATCTTTGAGAATTGCGAGGGTGTAAAATATTCGGTTACATTCGAACCTTTCCTTTTCCTCTCCTTTCATGTTGGTATTTCTTCTGCTCTTAAGAAGTTTGTGGATTCATCAATTTGTGAGTCATTTATTCGGTTTATTGTGGCTTCCTCTAAATCGGTATTAGAATCCCCGTATCCCGCCCGTTGTCAATAATCAAATTGAATATGATGAATAATAGCTATTACTATGTGCTTTGCCTTAAACAAATTCTATATTTCAAGATATCGAAGATTAAGAATTCGATTTTTTTCTTAAATGACGAAGGCCTGTTCTAAGTAGACTCTTATCGAACTTAGACATTTGAATATTGTTTGTTCTTGTGTGAGATACCCATTACCTTTAAAAGGAACCATTAAAGAAATATTCAAAGGATAAGCACCGTCTGCCAGTAGATAATATTGTGTGGGATTTTTAAGCACCTTGCTTACGATAGCTTGTCTTATTGGGATATTACGCTGTACGGATGCATCATGGCACAGTCCTGGATATCCAGCAAATACATCAGTAGACCGAATTTGGCTATCCTCTACTGCCAACAACCATTGAAGACACATTTTAGTGTTAACGCTACACATAAGAATCTATACAGGAGAGAATACTTACTTGTACAACAACTGAATAAGTTCCGTTCTTACTGTAATGGCTTATGCTATCAGTTTTAGTATGTTGAATGCGAACATGCATTCCATCCACGCACAATAATACAAATGGAAAGGGCAGAGGACGACTGGACCCGAACCGCTAGTAGTTGGTAGCTCGTTGGCTTCCGTCGGTTGATGGAAATTTAAGGAAACCTAGCTTTCGAGCTCCCAATTGTTTCTGTTGTTCGAGTAGAGTTAAAATAGGCAGTTTCAGCTCCTAAGTGAAAGCGATCACTTGAATCTCAGAAAACTGTTTTGGATACTAAGTTTTCGCAAGGTCAGGTATATTTTGCACCTTACCATAGATGCACCTTGCAAATAAGCAAGGTCGACCAGTTCGGGGTAATCTCCATATTGACTTTAGCGTGCGTTGGAGCTTCTGGGGAAGATGTGTTAGTATTTTTTATAAAATACGTAATATATAGTTATCACACAAGGGCAGATTTCATCCTGAAGTATGCGAAAAATTCATCACTTGATATTTCGCTTATGTCCTTACTATTATGCTCCTTTTTAACTTTTTAAAGGTTAGTCTATTTAAAATGCACCCTTTCTAGTTTTTCGCTTTAAATATTTTCCTTTAAGATTGAATGAAATTCTGCTTCTATTTTAGGCGAAACTTAGGAAATTATTTGTAATTAAACTCTTGGTTTTACTTTCTAGGATTTTCATCTTTGTACGCTAGGTAAAAAACAAAATTTGAACAGTTGATTCGAAAAGCAAACTTTGTAATTAAAATTAATTATTATTAAAATTGTCCGTCCGTCCGTCCGTGCAAGCGATAACTTGAGTAAAAATTAAGATATTTTGATTTAACTTGGTACACGTGTTCTCTGTCACCTTAAGACGGTTCGCTTTAGCGGAGCTCCGTTCTAAGCTAAAAATTAAGTCAAAAGACAATAACTTCCTGCAGAGGATAGCAGTCAGGAGGCACGACTGTGGTTAAATATTTATTGAATATTGAGCGTGGCGTACCCCTAATAGGTTTAATGCTTTAATGCAATACTTCACCAATCGATAATGCCACCGAAAGTCTTAAGGTTTAATTCGCAAATATATCTAGTACTATGGTATTATGTATTTGAACACGTTCATTTAGTAAAAATTTGAATTATGTAAAGAACTTGCAAACTGTTATATTAATCGAATTAAACGAGAAACTTCTAAATATTTGAAATGCTTCTTAAATTTATTAAATTTGATACGCCTTATTCTATAGGAAATACTTAATGAGAGCTTCGGCTACTTCAACTGTATTACATATCATTTACTTGTATTCTCTAATATATAAATGCATCATTTCACCCAATAAGCAAACGCTTCCGTTGATGAAACACAATACTGATTATTACGCCTTTGAAAATATATCGTCTCATATTTGAAGTTTTCAGTTCATTTTATTCAATACAAAAGCTTCAAGAAATATACAGACATATATAAGTATACCGTTACGTATTTGCGCTTGATCTACTGAAAAGCCATGTAAGTGTCAGTGGCTAAAGGATAATGTATTGCATATTTCATAGCATTCCCTTAAATTCTCTGCCGAGTGCTTTTGTCAACAGAAAATATTTTTTTCTATTTTGTTGGAAAGTGCAATGTCTCTATTATGTTTCTTAGAATTGGCTTACAAAATGCCATTGTTATATTAATTTGATACGAAAGTAGAATCCGTTTTTACTAGTGTATATATGTATATATATATATATATTTGTAGCAAAATAATGGATCTAATAATTCCAAGCACTAAATATAAATTTTCTACAATTGAGCATAAGTAAATAACCACCAATCAGTCATTCACCGATGAGTGGCATCATCTCCGATTGCAAGAAATTTTATACTCTTGTAAAACCATTTTGAGACCTTTAGTTGGTATGTGACGACTTGAATGCAAACTTTCAATTAGTTGTAAGTATTAAATGCATAAAAGTTGCAACAAATTAATATTTGTGTATATATATATAACCCCATACATATTTTATTTAGTCTTAGCTGTAAAAAAACAAATGTTAGATGCACAAAATGATTGTACTCTAGGCAACATGTAGCGAGAGTATAATAAACAGGCGCATTTTGATTTTATTGTGTGTGATGATGTGTTTTATTTATTCACTTACTAAGAACCCAATTTTTTAGATATGAATAATCACACTTAATAATATATAATAAATATATAATATAATATAATAATGATAAATATGTAATATATCATTAAGCATATTTATTTACTTAACTCATTATTTCGTACTTTCTACGTTATACTCTTGCACAACTTGAATGGGTGGCTACACATAGCAAATTTATTAACTTCAGACAAACACCAAATGTCCTTAATCAAACTTAGTCATTAGGAGACAACGCATGAAAGTAGGAAAGGAAAGGTGAACAAAATATAAAATTAAGTAAGAGAAAAATCCTTACAAAGAGTACATTCCAACTGAAAGGTTTATTCAAAGTGAACCATAGTAAACAATTGGAAAGTTGGCCGAATCTAGAGACGTTAAGGATATTTTATTAATAATTTGTATAAAAATAATTTTGTATAAAAATTTCTCAGTTATCAAGAATTTTACTTTGATTTTATATTTCAAAATGTCAACACCAAGCATCTGTTATATAAATGGATTTGTATATTTTTTAAGCTTTAAACAAATTAAATAACATATTTAAATTTTTTAATTTTTTTTTTTTTTCTAAGGCAATTTTATAAGGCAATAGCTAATATATTTTAATGTTTAAACGAGAATAAATTTCCATTGTGATACCAAAGGACAACTGAAAAACAACACCTGAAATGATTCCTTTACACAATAGGTAGGAGATCGTTGGAGTATTATTATTGTCTTAAACCAGTTTGGACCAAAATAATTTTAGATACGATTGCTCAAATATACTATATTGTATAAAATCACCAGAGAAAGTGTATTTGAAGTTTTCATTATGAACACAAAACGTAGAAAAATAGTGAAGCATTGTGAAAATTTCAAGCTGGTTCACGCATTTACGAAGGGAATGTCGGTATGTAAATAAAAGCGTTAATATTGTAACGGATTTATTAAATTAATCGCTTGCATTGAAACTCTACCCTGAGCTCGATCATTGGATTATTAAATAATAGTCACCATTCAATGGTTATACACTTGTCTTTATTTCTAATTCAGCTAACTTAACACTTTACTCGGCAACCCTCTAATTAGAATTGTGTCGGCTGTCACTCCGGTAGCACTTATATAACCTTCTGGCAACTATGAATTTCGCTCTCTGGCTGATTCTGGCAAGCTATCACCGATTCTGTTTTGTTCTGGCGTTTGTGTTCGCCACGTTCGTCTTGTTCCTTCTGCTTATATGAGCTCAGCACCTACCAATGTAGCTGCTCAAAAGATATGATAATGTTCTGGTATTACACTGAACATAATATCTACAGTGTAATAATTAGTAATACTCTTTACAGATCAATGATAAGCAGTCATGAGGCTGGCATATTTGAACCTTGAATAAAGAAGTGTTGGATACTTTTAAAAATTAAAAAACAGAGATTTGATTCAAAACTATATACACATATTATGCTATATTAGAGTAGACTTTAAGGATTTCAGTAGATTTCTTCAACTCCGATGAACCTGGTTGTAGCTTAAGATTACCAAATGCCCAAATACTCCCTCCCGAGTAGATATATAATACTAGATTACAATAAACAAAGTAGAAGAATATTGGAAAATAATAACAAACTTTGGCCGTGAGGCTTAAAACAATAAAGCCCCTAAATCTGTTGGTTATGTGGCAGTGCCGCTTAAAGCTCATTGTGAAATTCATGTATACACATCATGAATTATACAATTACATAGGTATTACACCCTAATCGTGGGATTTGTTCACGAAAAAGGTAAGTAAAATTTGAAGTGTTTATTATTTTAAACTTTAGTAACAATTCGTTGTGTCACAAATGCTGACATTGTCAACTTTCATTACAATTTGAGAGAACTCCTCCATTAAGCTATTCGAGGTGGTCTAGAACCTCGATTTTATCAATACATATTGCAAGAAGGAGAAGAACAATAACACAGTTTACCCCTCATCATCATATTCATGTTATATATGTTGTATGCACAAATATATATATATATATATATATCTTTACGAAGAATTAGTTTTAAGAAGAAGAAGCTTAGCTTTGCGAAATTGTACTGAAAGATGAACTTGGGTAGAATGCAAGCTGAAAAAGCTTCTTTAAGGTTTTTCTCAAAACATGGGTTGTGTGAAAGGGGGACTGTCGAGCAGAATATCATCATGAAATTATTTCGTTTCGTGTTTCTCTGATAATTTATAGAAATATTATATTTATGTAATCTTATTACCCATTATTCTTATCTTAGTATTGCGAACAGCCGGTGTCTGTATAAAACTATTATACGATGTGTAAAGAAAAATTGAAGGTGTATATGTATGCTTTACACACACATATAACACTAATTTATTTGCCACAAAAGCACTATAAGTGACTTTGCTAACAAAAATCGGAAAATATTTAATTTGCCTTAATATTCGTAAATCATTTGCTGCAACTTACAACTTTTTTATTAAATGTTGATCGCTTGTTTTGCTTTGGCTGGCGTTAAGCAAAAACTCGTCGACAAGTTATGACATGTTTTCTTGCTTCTTGTTGTTGTTAGTATCCAGCACAAAGGAAACAAACTTAGTTTCCACGATGCAACATATTGCTGTGACAGAGCAAAACGAAGCCTGCAAATCTTGCGAATTGCAAAGCAAAGAAAACGAAAAGCAATTTGTGAAATACTTAATAAAATTGTAAGCGTCAGTAGTTTGTGAAATGTGAGCGCAAAATAATGTGTAACACAATTTTCCATGCACCAGCTGCCAGTTTCGAGTAATAACTGTGCGCATAGTCACTGGCCATGTTTCTTATAATACAATAATAGTGACCCATTTGAGTTGTAATTTTGGGTGGCATTGATTTAAGAAAAACCTTTGTTTTTGATCTACGAAAAAATTTTTTGTAATAAATAAAGCAAACAAACCCTTTCTGGTAATTACAGCATTTCAGATTAGTATAATAAAAATATTCAAGTATTTTCGCTAATCCGGGTCAATAATAAGGGAAGAACATTGCAAATGCCCCATGAAAGAATTTTTACATAACCTTGTCAAAAAATTCTAGTTCTAGTGAGTTTTTGTTATTGCTCGGGAGGCATTGATATTTAAGCAGCCGCTAAACTTTAAAGAAATGATCTTAAGCTGCCTTAAGCTATCTTAAGCTCTCATAACTCTTATCTCATTATCTTGCATAATGCTTTGCTTAGCGACATCTTGCAAAATCGCACGGATCATGTGTCCTTATTGTTCATAATCGGATGTGGGAGTTCGGTCGCTTTGTAGAACCGATAACTAACCAAGCAACAATAACTAAATTGTTGTAAGAGAATTTTTAGTGATTCGAATCACCACAATTTTGGTCAATCTCTGATCTAAATTTATTTAAATAGCAGATTATCTATAATTGGATATTATGTATTGTATGTATTATAAAGTACGTAATAGGAACGGAACCTCAATGAAGTTTTAAACGCTCTAACACCTCTAGTCAACAGTGTTGGAGCTTATCAAAGAACAATATTACATTCCAGGCGGATGACGTGAGATACTGGTCAGAAACGGCCACAATACTTGGCAAGGTACGAGTCTGATACCAATTTCCGACTTAAATTAATCGCCTACTTGTATGAAATAAAACAAAATTTTTCAGAAATAACGTATAGCCATTTCATTATCTGATAACAAGAGTTGTTAATAATGTAAAGTACAAAGAGTCCAGAAAACAAACCAGCCTGGAGACGTATGGATCTTGAATAATAGTTCATTATTGATAGAGTTCATTAGCATATTATTCATCATATACATTAACAGAGAACGATTTCTTTAGAAACAATTCCGTAAATGTATTATTAAATTTAATAAATCTGATCATAATTTTAAGGTCTGTAATATCTTGTTTTAAAAATTGAAATCAGCTTTTTTGAAGTAAAAACTTGACCAATTTGTTGTATGAATACAATATATGTTAATAAATGGTAATAAATAAGTTGAAATAGAAAAATTTATTTTGAAAGTCCATTGATTTATTAGAAATTTGTTTGCTAAAATCCTCATATTCTGTCTGACATGGCTATTTAAAAATCATTTCATGACACCTTGTTCATTTTTGATCACGCTCATTTTTCAAATTGTATATCTCTTTAACCTCTGTGCCACCTGTGCTAAATTTGCGCCTTGTTACCTAATAAATCTATTTTATTTTCTAATATGTCTTCTGAAGTACTGAAGACAATCAACATGTGAACTAAGCTTTTATACCCTGAGATAATAGAAAAATAAAAGTTCTAAAACAATTTTATTCTAGTAACCTGTTATACTAAAAGTAAAATAAAGAAGTATCTATATATTGTAAATATATATATAAATATATACATATATCCAAATCAATATTATTAATGTATGTCGAGTGTATGATTTTCAATAAGAAATATAATAATAAACGGTCATTTGATGTTGCTCGTAATGCCTCAAGGCTGCTCAAACTGGAACACTTTTATTAACGCGCAATTTATTTCTATTTTACCCAGCTCACAATACAAACTTCCTCGATGTGGAACAATTAAAATAGCAGTAAATTCTAATTATATGAGGATTACGAGCAGGAAATTGCTTTTTATTATGTGATAGCAGTAAATCCCTCTCGATCTGTTGAATTGACTCAGCGTAAAGAATGAATGTTGAGTTATATACAATACTACACATCACATACATATGTATATTTCTTTATATATGGATGTGTGTGCGTCTGGGAATACACATGAAAGCATTGCAATAAAACGGAAGTAATTTTTTCTGCGTCAGCATATTATACATTTGTAAGTAAGTGATTACTTAGAACTTTCTACTGTGTGGTAAGCACGATTGAGTATATAATGCCTCAACAGCAAAATTATTGAAACATGACCATAACCGATGTACTGGATATCATTTCCTATTACCACATTTAAGAAAAAATATAGGAAAAAGAGCAATGAAAGCGGTTGTTACGTACAATTGATTTCTTAGCAAAATGTGGAAAGATACATTTATAGCCTCACTGAAGAAACATTATCGCTGTTACTACAGAACCGGTAGTAATTTAAGTACGATATACAACTATTTGTTCATCTGCTTCAAGAAAACTAATAGATCATTTAAGAGTTTTGGTTATGAGATATTCAAAATTAATACTCTCAGCACTTATCGATCACGATTTGAAGTGTGCTAAGCTAAATTTAATGAATACCAAAGTTGAACTGATCTGCGCCGTCGTAATTTGTAATTTAAAGCGAGGTCACATGAAAGGTCAAAATAACCCAACTCATCAGGCTGAGCTCAAATATTCAGTTTCAATAACTCGGAGAAAGAAATCCGGATTATAACAAAGATAGTATATGTATTTATTAAGCCTTTTCTCAGAAGAAAGATCCATGTGTTAAATATTTTATCTTCTCTTGTGCCTATAAGATATAAAACTTATTAAAAAAAGTCTTTGTAGATGTTTAACGCGTTTACAAATACTAATACATTTTTCTGGCGCGAACACCGTGAACTTTTGAATACGATGATGGATTTTCGATGGTCAACAATACTGGCACCAAGAGTGCTAGCAATTCGATCACAAAAGGAGACATCTACCCTCAATACATTCACATATCAAATAAATACCATTAAGGGTTGTAGCCGAACGAAGTAGTACCGAGTATAAGTAAAACACTTGCGCTAATGCTCATTAACTAGTGGTTGTCGTCAAATATGCCCTTGTTATTGAATTGCCTCCAGAAATACTCAACTCTTAGTAAAATACTCTTATCGGCGTATATGAAAATGTTAGTCTGGAATTATTGCCCATGTCCCCTTAGTTATATGCCAAAAGTAATTGCGTTCAATTCAAATCTTTCCTTAGCAAAAATGTGCCTGAAATATTGTTCGCCGCCTTTCTAGATGACTTTTAACCGTTGATGTTGGTCAACATAAATGATATTTTAATCAAATTATGTTAAACTCTTAACGATTTAGCGCTGAATATGAATGAAATTAATTCAGACCTTGGTCTAAACACAATACCCCTAATTTAATGATCTGCGCCCCTCTGGTTGAAATTTTAAATTTCGTCGTTAAAAAAAATTAAGCGAAAATATTTCGATTAATATTATGACGTTCAGTAATAAAAATTATAGCTTTTGTATCCTCCCACAACACTAATGTGCTGAATATTAAGTGACTAAAATCTTAGTTTAATTTTAATACAAATTAAGGTACACAATTACTCACTGCAACGCGTCGGTTCCGCTCAGCATAAACGCTGGCAAACAATAGATCTCTCAGATTATTTCGGTTTTCTCATCTGGCTGTGGCGAAGACTCTCAAGGGCACAGTATGGACGATATGCATATGGCAGTGTTGCATTGCTTTCGCGAAGTTAGTTTTTTTATCGCAGCAGAATGGGCACTTGATCTGCTCAAGATTTATGATGACAATATGTTTGAGCGCTGAGAAACGTTTTAGAAATCAAACATTTTGTTTCGTTGGTATTATTTTATGCGCATTTTATGAGTTCAAATGAGCATTAAGCCAAAACAATGCATTTAAAATGGAAAGGTTAACTTCCCGACTCTGATTTCTGCATAACGGTTTGCAAATAAACTATATATTTAGGAATATGATTTTTATTTCACTTCATTATTCTTTATTCAGCACGAAATAGGATTGGCTTCAATAGAGAGTTATACTTAAAATTCAAGATCGCTTTCACTCTAAATAAAAAGCAAAATATATGCAGATTTCACTCCAGCAGAGGCTGCCGAAATTTCGTCTTTGCACGATCACGATCTATTTTCGAGTTGTATGAAGCCAAAAATTTATGAAACCGACTCAAATTATGACTCTAAATGAAATTTATGAATTAAATTTTAGATGACATCAACTTTATTTTTTTATTATTGTGTATATAATGAAGAATATAATTAGTGTTCTATCCTCTGTAGGCGTCTAAAAAGTACAGGCAACAGAATCCATTAGGCATATATATTTGGTAATAAGTGGTTGAACTCAAAGAGTACAGCGAAGTACTTGAACTAAAGGTATAACTATCTTAGGAGGTGGAAAGATTTTAATTTCAATTATTTATCGCAACTGAACTTTTACCGAAGTACGAAATTTGTATATATATATAACATTATACCACTTTCATTGTTATTATATAATTAAGTTTAATTAAATGAGGGACAAGCCATATATTTTCCATAATTTTTGCACAAAGTAGAAACAAGCAAAAAATTTATGCAATTTCTAAAATTATCGTCTCTCCATTCCCTAAAAGCTGTACACTATTAGCTGGTGCTCTGCATTAATATTCGCAATTGAAAGCAAAATGCGGTCGGCAACAAAAAAGGGTTTAATTGTAGGTATGATTGCACAAAGCATTATTTATAAAAATAATAAATAAATTTGAGCGCGCTCCATCATATGCGATTATGAATATGTATGTATGCCCAAACAATTAGACGAAGTCAACGCAAGGTGTCGGTTTTGTTTGTGGTAACGAAACGCGTCTTCGAAGCCATACATTTTAACGAAAGTTATGCCAGATGCGTCAGATAGCGTCATATTTCACGCAATTTTGCCAAATGCTACACTTTATGCGCTGGAATTTAATTATACTAAAGCCAGTTCATCATATTTACATGAAAACTTAATTTCATGTGATAAAGCTTATATGGAATGGAAATGCGCTTCCCGCCACAAATATACAAGCAGCTGCAAGCGGAAACAGCAGTCTTGATGTGGATTGTGCTAAAATGTTTAGTTTCTACAAAAGGTCCGATTAAAGTTTACAGAAAATGTACGCTAAGAGTACAACTCAGGTTATCAATATGCATTTTTCACAAATTTCCAAAGTTCTTTGTTATTTCATCCTATAAAAGGACGTGAGTATTAGAAATGAAATATTAATTCATATATGCAGATCGTTTATTACCGAGGCCTTTGATTCATAAAAATAAAAAGAACTGATAATAAAAACAGAGAGTCTCTCGAAGACATAAGTTTAGAACAAGTAAGGTAAGGATTTTCAATACTACACCCTTGGAAACCCCTGATTAAAGATCTATTTTGCATTCACTACAAATTCATCACAACACAAATATGAGTTATCGTCCATGATATCGGCTGTATGGTAAAATTAAAGCATGTTTTTGAGTTTCACCTTTATCGTACTATGCTCCAACCGGATTTAAAGGAAGTAATAAATATATATATATGTATATACATGCTTATGAGCATAAGCTCTAGTAAAAAAGAAATCCATTATTTTTCCTATAGATCGATGTAGTAATCTATATCTCGCGTTTTGCAAGTGCGATCAGGTTAGGCTATATGGCGTTAGTATGATAAGAATCCGTCTTAAAAAAAGCTTCTCAGACAGTTTTCTGATTGCTTGACTCAATATTATTTTAATACACGGCACAGATGGTCAGCAGTAATGGGAAAATACATCATAAATTACAGTTTCATACTATAACGGACAATCAGGTGCAATTTTGGTGATGCACCATGTTCTGGAGGGCCAATCGCTGAAAATATTCATGAAATAATAAGCACTGTTTCGGTTTTCCAGGAGTCAAATATTACACAAAAAACTGTTTCAAGCCATTTAAATAAGCTTGTATACAAAACGAAGCTCGATGTGTGGGTGCCATACGAGTTAATGCAGAAATCCTCATGGACGGAATTTCTGAAACGGATGGTTACTGTCGACGAAAAGTGTTACACGAAAGGAGTCGTGATCGTGGTCGAATAGCGGCGAGCTAACGCAAACGATGGCCAAGCCAGGACTGACAATCAGGAAGGTTTTTCTATGTGTTTGACAGTATTTGCTGGGAATTATCAACTATAAACTCCTTCCCCCGTGCCGGGGGATAAGAATAATAGGCGCTAAGGCACGCCTGTCGTAAAAGGCGACTAAATTCATTGAATGCAATGCATTTGAAATAGATTTTGCTCTAAAATAGGCTTAGTCGTGTCATAAATAATGCTATATTACTTATCTTGAACTAACTTTATAACACTTTAAATGTATTATGCACACACTTAAAGAGGTATTTTAGTTTAAGCTACAAATGCCACCAGTCTAAATGGGTAGCTCTACTGGAAGTAGCTCCAGCTACGAGGTCTGACCGGAGACTTTAAACTGATACCACGGGGAGTCTGGAAGGCGCTACAACCTGCTCATTGCGGTACGCCCCGTCGGGGCGTATCGTGGTGGCTGTGGTTTAATACCTGAATGGCTGTTGTAGGGCTGTTGGGTGGTAAATCGGTACCTGATGTCAGACCCAAAGTACGGCAGAGGTTTTAGATGGACCTCGAGTCCTACCAAGGTGGTTATTGTGTCCATTTCCACAATACCAATCGGTACCGATTGGTTTTAGCAAAACGCTATCACTGACGGGGCGTCGATCAACGCATTGTATTGATCCGTCAAGTTTTTGAACACCGTGGAGTTAGGCTGTACAAACGGCAGGTACCCACGTAAAGCACATCGTTCACTACAAGCCCCTGCCCTAGTTCCAACTCTTAATTTGGTAATGTACTATCAACGATTGGACCATCTAAAGAAAGCAATCGTACAGAAGCGGCCAACTTTGACCAATTGGAGAGGTATTGTGTTTCAGCCGGACAACAATCATAATGATGTTATATTAGCTGTGATCGATTCGCCTCTTCTATGCTAGTGCGTTGTTCGCGCTGTGAGCACTGCTCTCTTTTCAAGAAATTTAAATATAAAAGTAAGAACAAAGGTAGTGAGTTGAGTTCAGTACAAGGGAATATGGGAGATCTCAATAAAGTGATATAACCGATTTCATCAATGTTACCAAGCTTTATTGACAGAGTTTAGACCAGTTTTACCAATGTGAAGTAACTTCCAAAACTAACAATACAAGTTTTATGTTGATTTTAATGACTTCGAATTTAATTAAAATGGAATTTTTTATTTGAGACGTACGCTGCTCGAGGCCAAGTGGTTAATAAAGTGTGATTTGAGGCGGAAAGAAGAAATTTCTCACGAAAGAAAAGTTCCAAAGCAGTTATCAAGATAAACAACAAAACAGTTATCTAGAAATATATGCGTATGTACAATGAATGAGAAGCTCGAGAACGCCAAAGAGTGTCGATTTATGTCGCTTGCGCCACAACGCCTTGTTTCATAATATGAAATCGACAACTTAAATCACTTGATGAAATAGAATGCTTGAAATCAGCAGCCGGTAACAGCAAATGAGATGAAATGTATGGTCTCAATAGGCCACCTAATTAATCAAATTTATCCGGAAGGCGCAAGATTACATACATTCATGGTAGCTTACATACAATTACACTGATAGTTGCGTTGTTATTGTTTTGGAAATTGAATCAAATCTTATATGCAAATGGACACCGAGGATAACTGACAGGTAAGCATTGAATTTGGCGTTCAGTCAAATTATTTGGCGGAGATATGTTGATTTTGTTTTGCAGTTTGCGGTTTGATTCGTGAAAAGCTCTACCGTAAACATTCAATATGCCAATAGCGAGATGTTAACTCAAGCAAACCAATTAATTATTTGAAAGCAGCCCAATTTAGCTCATCGCGGCACGTCAACAATAGCAAATGAATTTACGCTCACCTATACATATGTTTGTCAGTTTAAGGGCGCGGATATGTACTCATTACGGACTGAGTGAACAACAAATTAACACATCGTGTCGCATCGGGACACATCACATTCAAGTTTCCATAGTAGATTGGCGTTACACGATTGTATTACTGTCTACGACCTGGTTTCCAAAGGCTTGTATGTGGAGAGTGTATGGTTTAGACGTATTGACGTAAATCCGGGACACATTAATAAGGTGGAATACGTCTTCTTGGAAATTTCCTTTGGCTCGCTATCTAATTTTAATTAGATTGCTATGAAGCTAAATTTTTGAAGTTTGAAGATCTTCGACTGATTTGAAGTGTCGTCTTGAGTTGAACTTTTGTATAGAAAGCCAACAAACAATTTCGAACCTTTGCATATTGTAACAAACTAACGAAAAAGATATTCTATATGAGAATGGACTGGAGATCAACTAGTCTGGTTTCTAAAACGGAAATAAAAAGCACTGAATTCGATATACAAAATTGATTGGCTCATACAATTGATCCCAGACTCAAAAAGTCGCTCGCTAGAAAAATATTTCACTCAAATGAGGAGGTCAAGGTGGAAGCAAACATCTCTTCTGAGGACCGGGTAGCTTCGCACTATCGAATTAGTATCGAAGTATTGATGGTGATTAAGACGAAGAATAAAGTCATATTTTTATTCAAAAAAATAATTCTTTCATTGCTGAGCCAAAAAAAAATTGTTTTTACTATATGTACTGAAAGGTTTTTCAGTCTTCAGCCTTCAGCCTTTCAGTCCGCATAGTAGTAACAAATCTTTTCTTTCCGAAGTTAGTTTTTTAATTATGCCCAGCAAGTTTGGTTAATATAGCATTAGCATTTTGTGAGATATGTATATTAAAATTATTAGGGGTTGAATTCTATATACTTTTAAGGTATTTTGTAAGCGCAGATGCTCAGTTTTACTGTGTTCAATTTGATATATATGATTCACTATCAATTTCGAATAGTTTTAGACACTACAAACAACCGTTAGTTGAACAAAACTATAATACTCTGTTGCAGCATGTTGCGAGAGTATAAAAATATCATAACTTATAATTTAAGACGTCACTCCAATATGAACCGACACTTTTGGGAAACAGACTTGCGACTTCAGAGAACACCAAAAGAGGAAGTCTTCTGTATTAAATTACTCTCTTATCCTATTGAAATGTCCTTCAGCATTAATTCTTTTAACGAAATATTTTATGTACAGTGAAAACTGATTTTTAAATTTTAGTGAAAAATATAACTCCAGCACCTTGAAACCCAGATATTTTATAAAGAGCATTATTTTATTCAGCTCAATTTTTACTTCCATTATTTAGCTACATAGCTGAAATTGACATTCTGCTCTCAGTGTAACTTACTGAATCAGCTGAGTATATAAATTATTTGTACAATTACAAACATAATTAATTTGTGATATGAACAAAATTGCCAGTACACAACCATGACAACATAGGCTTATTGGCTTTCTATATTTGTATGATAATAACGGTCTCATACACTTATAATTCCCTGTTAAGTAGTCAAAAATTACTCTAACCAGATAATACTCATTGTGTTATGATTTTAATTATAATTACAGATAAAAAAATTATAAAACACTGCAACCACTAAATTGGCATAGGAAATGAAGAAATATTAACCTAACTCGATTGGGATACTGAACATTTTAGAAGGTCTGGTTGTATTTGCAACAATACCTTAAAATAAAAAAAATTAAACATACTTATATATATGGATGTTAATAAAGCTGCTTATGTTTTGATTTACAAATAAAATCGACTCTTCTGTTGACATTATGTCGTACTATAGAGATTGCTTACCATAATGGATGAAAAAGTTGCATACCTTAATTTATTCCCATCTCTCAAGTTTATTTTACAAAATGTTGAAATAAAAATAAAAAGAAATAAAATTTAACAAAAATGTAAGAATTCGATGTTTCTTTGGAAAAATAGAATACAAAAACTAAACTAAACTAAACAAACTAAAAAAAAACAAAATAAAAAACTTTGGTGTTTTATCTCATTGTGGTACCTGGTTTAATATCGGAAATATATACCGTAAAGTCGAATCGAGCAATATATATCATTAGTATGGAAATTGGTATAGGTACTCGTATGCATTATATGAGGATGGTCAGCTATTTTAGAGAGTTTTTCTTACCTAAAAGTTTTTCAAGATATTTTTTGTATATAGTATAAAATTAATTGGAAAGGCAGGCATTATTTTATTTTTGGTACTTGTTCGGCTGCTCTCGAATTTAGTGCCTACTCACTAGTAATTTAGTAAAATACAGGTCACACACAGATTCGTAAACATATATCGCTTTTAGGAACAGATGTAGTTTAAACCATAACGTAAACAAACAATTAGGTGTTGCTCCAAATATTGATATATACTTACCATGGCGTAAACACTTAACTTATATTATACTAAGGAGAGTGCTGCGACGGAAATTAAGATTTTCATAATTATGATTATTATTGGGTTGTTCGGAAAGTCATTTCGTTTTTTCCCGCCAGAGGACTTAATTACGTTTTTTCGAAACTAACTTCACACTTAAGCCCCATAACCATTATATGTCATGAGAGCTGATATTGCAAGGCTTGTGTGTGAAAAAGTTCTATTAATTCTACCCAGTAGTTTTTGGTTGGTGCCTTTTTAAATATGGAGAGCAATAAGCAGCATTTTCGTCATATTTAACTTTTTAACTTCAGAAAAGGTAAAAATGCTGTCCAAGCGAGAAAAAAATTGACGGATGTGTATGGAGAAGGCGTGTTAACAGTACGCCAGTGCCAGAACTGGTTTGCAAAATTTCGATCCGGCAATTTTGATGTCGAAGATGCACCACGGTCTGGAAGGCGATAAAGGCATTAGTTGATGCAAATCGGCGAATCACAACACGAGAGATCGGTGAGAGGTTAAATTTGTCGAATTCAACTGTTTATGGCCATTTGAAAGGCATTATACGAAAACTGTCTTTCATGTTCCCCAAAAAAAACGAAATGACTTTCCGAACAACCCAATAAAAGTGCTCCTCAACAGTAACCTGTGCAATTGCAATGGTATACTTTCGTTCGTTCAAGAAATAATAATGCGCGAGCAAGAAAACCACTCCCTTTAAGAGCAGATAAAAATTTTACAACAGAATGTTGTACAGAATGAACAGAAAAAAAACTGAAAAACAAACCAATTAGTTCGTCCCTTCACTACTTAAATATATAGAATATTTTGATATTTATTGGGTTGTTCGGAAAGTCATTTCGTTTTTTTTGGGGAACATGAAAGACAGTTTTCGTATAATGCCTTTCAAATGGCCATAAACAGTTGAATTCGACAAATTTAACCTCTCACCGATCTCTCGTGTTGTGATTCGCCGATTTGCATCAACTAATGCCTTTATCGCCTTCCAGACCGTGGTGCATCTTCGACATCAAAATTGCCGGATCGAAATTTTGCAAACCAGTTCTGGCACTGGCGTACTGTTAACACGCCTTCTCCATACACATCCGTCAATTTTTTTCTCGCTTGGACAGCATTTTTACCTTTTCTGAAGTTAAAAAGTTAAATATGACGAAAATGCTGCTTATTGCTCTCCATATTTAAAAAGGCACCAACCAAAAACTACTGGGTAGAATTAATAGAACTTTTTCACACACAAGCCTTGCAATATCAGCTCTCATGACATATAATGGTTATGGGGCTTAAGTGTGAAGTTAGTTTCGAAAAAACGTAATTAAGTCCTCTGGCGGGAAAAAACGAAATGACTTTCCGAACAACCCAATATATATATAAATCTTTATACCTTTAGGTACTTACAGATGTACCATAAAAAAAAATCATGCAAAAGTTTAGGTATCTTTCTTAAATATTAGCTTTATGTTATTTAAATACTTGGGAATATTTCAAACTAGCTTTGAAGAAGATTATCTGTGGCATATATATGTCTGATATATTACCAAATTACTTACTTTCTGAGTTGTAGAAATTTTTGAATACAATCAATTGTTCTAAGGCAAAATAAAGAAATTTTAAAAAAGCCAGTCGATAAAGGAAACTTATTCTACAATTAGAGTTGCTACTATTTCACAGAATATTACAGGATTTTGGTGTGCATGTAGGAAAGACACCCTCTTCCCTTCGATTCTTAGAAGAGATAACATTTAAATGGATGATCAAAGAAAATGTTCGCCAATTTACTCTAATCAAAGAACAACAAGATGTCTGTGATTCTATTTGAGTTATATTTACACTTGGCGCGATAGGTGTAAAATTTTTTATATTTTCAATTAAAATACATCACAAATTTCATTCAGCATTTTCCAAAATCAGCCGTTGTCTACTAACGTGAGAAATTTTGTTCAATTTTATTGCTTAAAACTTTGAGTGAAATGTGAGAAATCTGTACAAACAAGTTGATAATAAGAGTTTTTAATTTAATTAATATTTCTCCTTATTATTGTAATTTATAAGTCTTAAATTGAAAATTTAACTACTGTCGTGCAATTTGAAGCGATTTATTAAACTATTCCAATGCATCTGTCGGCTAGTAACCAGCTAGCACTCAACATTATTCAAACTAACAGGTTATACCAGTAAGGTATTTGTGAACATTTGTGAATAAACGCAATTGGTTTCCCAATAGCTTTTTCAATAATTTTCTATTCAATTCAATTCTATAATAATACAATAATTTTTTTATCAATAAAAATTTCTCCTACACATTTCTATATGTCAAATGAAATGACAATTTTTATTGGAATTGGAACATTTTGAATTTCTATTTATTATTATTTTATTATAACGGCAAAACGTTTTTATGACAGTTTTGCAATTTGCTGAGGAGAGACAATGCAGACTTAATGCCTTCAATTTTTCAATTAATTGCATTGTACACATGGAGAATTTTTTCAAAATCGACTCGTCTCTTCATTCTGATATATCCTTTATAGAGTGCACATCCGGAGTACTCTCTAGGGAGCGATTGGGAATGAACTAATTTCAAACACATGCCTTCAGTATACAAACAGGTATTAACCAATTTCAAACGTATATCTTTATGGTATGATTGTAGCCTTCTGGGTATAGAAGAGTATACTTAATCACCAAGAAACGGAACAGGTCGTTCTATGAAAAAACAAAAAAACCAAAAGAACAATTAGTCACATGTTACTTTGCGACTAATCGCAGACTACTTTCAGATTGTCACGTTTTTTACATGGTCGTCTCATCTGTACACTTTTACTGTACATATATATATATATATCTATGCTCACACACGCATACTCAATATTTTGCGTTACGATAATCTCTTTGACGTTCAATATAACAATAAAATTGATTGAGGTATAAACGAATATCATCTGGAAACACATAACGTTAAGCTGCACTCAGCCAAAGTTAGCATGAGCGTCTGTATCTGAATATATATACGAATTATTTTAATGGCGCTAAATACCCATAAGAACATATTAATTGGCGAAAATATTTGCACACGAAAATAAAAGATAATTTACACATTCTCGTTTTGCTCGCTTCTTTCTTTATATGTATGTTTGCAAATATTTTCAAGCTTATATATACATACACATATCCACGGTAATCCATATCTTTCATAATTTTACCTTTTGCTGCTTTTTTCTTTGCATTCCCACACACTCACTGAGGCTGAGTAGAACACAATACCTTACAAATAGACAAGCATATATTCAAAAGTATATATGGGTCAGAAATGGTGCTCCAGGTATATTTCTATGCATAAACTTATTTCACACTAAATGATGCTAAAACCAGAACAAACATACCAAAGATCGTATGAAATTGCAAAGTGAACACGTAGTATTCGTTGAGCCTATTGAATGGTGTGGGTCTAAGATTGCTCTTAGAAAAAATTTATATGATATGTTAATACATATATACATTTATGTGCACATATTGGGTTGTTCGGAAAGTCATTTCGTTTTTTCCCGCCAGAGGACTTAATTACATTTTTTCGAAACTAACTTCACACTTAAGCCCCATAACCATTATATGTCATGAGAGCTGATATTGCAAGGCTTGTGTGTGAAAAAGTTCTATTAATTCTACCCAGTAGTTTTTGGTTGGTGCCTTTTTAAATATGGAGAGCAATAAGCAGCATTTTCGTCATATTTTACTTTTTAACTTCAGAAAAGGTAAAAATGCTGTCCAAGCGAGAAAAAAATTGACGGATGTGTATGGAGAAGGCGTGTTAACAGTACGCCAGTGCCAGAACTGGTTTGCAAAATTTCGATCCGGCAATTTTGATGTCGAAGATGCACCACGGTCTGGAAGGCCGGTCGAAGCTGACAAAGATGCGATAAAGGCATTAGTTGATGCAAATCGGCGAATCACCACACGAGAGATCGGTGAGAGGTTAAATTTGTCGAATTCAACTGTTTATGGCCATTTGAAAGGCATTATACGAAAACTGTCTTTCATGTTCCCCAAAAAAAACGAAATGACTTTCCGAACAACCCAATATTTGCGTGTGATTATAGAATGGAATGTAGTCACAAAGGCAATTTCTGCTGAGCTCATTTACCATATTTGTATTCGCATATATAGAAAGGAGAATAGTGCGCTGAAACGGCTCGGGTTGGAGCCGATAGGATTAGGCATGGAAAATTACAAACAAATAATAGCTAGAAAATATTACATAAAAGAGTTAACAAACAAGAAAAATCTGCAACACAGGGGGGGTAAAAAAAAATTTAATGATTTTATATAGTCAATAGAAGAAGTGAGGATACTTGCGTTTGGACTGCTAAACTAAAAATATAGCATAATATAATGCATAGCATAAGCATAAAGAGACTTATAATATTAAGTTCTAATTTATTTAATGACAATTAAGGAAGATACAAATTCAGACGTAGCCGAATTACGCTCTCTGATTGGTTTTAAAACCCTAGAGAAATATTTGAACCGATTTCATCAATTTGTGGTACCGAACCATGATGTACTTATAACATATCCACTTAACTTTGTTAAGATAGCTTAGAGTTTGACTGATGTATGTGGTTAAAAGTCAATCGAAAGGACAGAGATCCTCATATTTAGTATAGGTGTGTTGAGGAAGAGTGGTAGGATTTGTAACCTATATTAGTGCGTTTAATTTGTTTTTCAAAATTTTAACGTTTATTTAAGAAAAATGTGTATAATGAATAATACTATTTAAAGTATTACCCATGTGAAGCTATAACATTTCTCCATCTTTCTGGCAATTTGTGGATTCCATTCCAATAGAACTGCGCCAGTAGGCGACCAAAAATGTATTAAACACACAAGTAAAATTCTGATACCCTGTTCTGATGTGAACCGCATTCCAGTCAGGGCGTTCTGTATCGACCGGAAGGAATATTAGTCAGAAGAGGCAAGATCTGTGCTATAAGGCTAGAAGGCAAGTGAGGCACAACTTCCCAGCCGCTGTTTTCCAAATAGTTTCAATGGAAATGGAAAATTATTGCCTCGTGTCTACTTGCAAATTTCTGGCATTTTGCGGCAACAGCTCTCCTTTGTTGTCGGCAGCATTCTCCATTAATGATTTGACCCTGTTTTAAAACCTCATAATACAGCACACCCATCTGATCACCAGCTCACCAAATACAGACCTTGGCGTCATGAATACTCGGATTTGCCGTTGACTTAGCTGGTTGGACAGGTTGGCCAGAATTCACATATGATTTTTATACTCTCGCAACATATTGCTAGAGA
The DNA here is from genome assembly GCA_021498325.1 of Bactrocera minax. NCBI lineage: Eukaryota > Metazoa > Arthropoda > Insecta > Diptera > Tephritidae > Bactrocera > Bactrocera minax. The sequence continues at coordinate 77,340 of JAKEEE010000168.1, read as the reverse complement.
ATATATTAGTTTTGGCGTTTCGGGATGCCATAATGGATCCATTTCCCATGACCAGTGTGTTTGTAGCCCTCAAGCTGTACTTCCGAAATGAGAATGTGGAAAACGGTACGAATATAGTTATAGGCCCTTTATATCTTAATTTATTGAGTTGAGTTATCTTATACACAGTGGAAGAAGCTGATTAGCTGAAAAACGAAGTAATACAGAAAGTGGGCATGCTTTTAGTCCGATTTATAATTATGTCATAGAATCCCCGAATTCAGTTTAAATCGGTCAAATATTTTGTGAGGTATATAATTTCCGTTTAAAGTGGGTTTTGAAATATTAAACTGTGCTATGCCTAATGAACTAATTGTTAAAGAAATATATGCTATGACTGTTTACAGGTTTGGGTTAGCTCATTCTGGAATTTTCCTTATCAGATTATATGACTATGAACACACATTGAGGAATACTTAACTTAATTTATATGTTAAAACAAAAGTACTTGGTAACGATCCGCAAAAAAGAGTTTTCATTTTTAACGGACCCCTTTTCACCAAAAAATGTGATTTCCAAAGTTCAATAGCTTTTTTTTTAAAAATAAATACAGTTAAATAGTGTCCACGACTTATAGTCAGATCCCGAGCGTGGAAATGTATCGTTGAAAAGAAACAGCTCAAATAAATATCGCATAACATAAAAAATATATTTGTTCATGCAGTCAATGCGAATTTTTCGGACAAGGTTTACGTACAAACTTGCTTAATGTAAGTGACATTATTTAGCTAACTAGCGTTAGATACAAGATTATTGTTACATAAGAGTTGTTAAAAAGGAACGCATAGTTTCAAAGTCTAAATTGAGACATTCCCAGCGAAAGTAATAGACTAAAAACTGCAGGCGAGTTCATTACTTCTTTATAATATATTATGAGCATCATAAAATGTTGGGATTACAAAGAAAAGTTGTTGAATTATTTTTAATGTCTTAAACATACGCACTAAGATCTGAATTGCATCGTATTTCATGGTATTTCAAATTAATTGAAAGGTTAGTGGTATCGACTCGATTTCTATTTATGCTTTTATTCGAAATGTATCGCAGATTTACTATGATCTATTTTTCAACTTTTCGTCGCATTATTTTACCCAGTTTTCAAACAAAAATATTTTTGCAATTTCTCATGTAGTTAATAATCGAATATAAACAACAAAGATGGCAGAACTTTACTAATTTATCACCAGGAACTAGCCAATTTGGGTGTAGCCAACATCCGCCTTTACCGCCGATTGGCGACGAGAAGTTGAATGTTTTTTCATTCGCTCAGTTTCATTCGGAAGCGTGCCATTCGCTGCAAACTGCCAGAAGAGTTACGGTGATGTTATGGTGGTACATGATAAATATAATATAAACCTGTTAAAACGGCGAACAAAATGCTGATGCTTGGAAGACATTTGCTATTTTATTGCCAATCAATTGGGTGCACGTAGCGCCTGTGTAAGCAAGAACTTTATAAGGCAGCATAAACTTGCTGCTAATTCTTGGATCTGCTTAGTGTGCACATCCAGTGGCTTTAGTTAGGAAGCAAAGAGATAAGAGATTAAGAAGAGACAAGTGAATTTCAAGTGCAATGAAAAGTTAACTTGATAAATTTATTGCACAAATAAATTTGATTAATTTTTTTTAGACATTACTGTTATTGGTGCCCTGTGAGAATGTGAGTAAATCAAATGTAAATAAATTTTTATTAACTCAACAAAACTTATTTACTTTAAACTCGATTACATTTTATGTTTATTTTGTTGTAGTTCATATTCAATAAACTTTTACCCCACTACGGCAACATAATTTGCCGTCAACATGGCCAACACGCCCGCATATACAAAACTGTCTGCGGCAGGTGAGACATGTTGCATTATGTTTTGAGTTGGTGAAACATGAGGGTAAAATATACTCGGCAACGAATTGGTTCATTTCTAATAAAAGAAAAGAAAGAAGGGAAAGAGGACACTTGGGTATGTGTGTACTTTCGCATTGAACAAATATTAAAATGAAGAAATTGTGAATGAAAGAACGAACAATAGATATATGTATGTATGTAAGTAAGCTAAAAAGATTGAGCGAATGTAATTTTCTTTCTACACATTTTATACATTTTCATCGACATCACTTATCACTTAGGAAATGTGTATTAAAAATTAACATTGGCGCACTGTTATACTCAATATGCTTGAGGATACAATGTTGTTGTGCATATTGTGCCAAGAAAAGTTTTCTAAAATTGTTATTATAATTGCGCTGTATGAAGTGGACATACCCGAGGGTATTATCCAAAAACCGAAAATATGGATGTATGCATGGCATGTATAAGCTGGCACTCAACCAAGGCAATTCGGAACAGGTGTTTTTAACTTGGAAAAAGCATTAAAATTTTGCGTCTCACACTCACACTCACTCACTCACTCACACTTTATGGACTTCTACAGTCAATTGTAAGGAATAGTAGCTAGGGTGGGCCTGCTTCAACACTTTGTATTGCTTTGTAAGTGGCCTTAAAACCGCACTGCTGGCGCCAAAATTAAAGATCTTTTTAAAATAAGGATTTTTAATAGATTTTAATATTGTAATAATAATTATGAACAACTCGAATTGTTATAGAAAATAAATTATAATATATTCTTTCAAGTTTGAATTTAAATGACAGTTCGGTATAAAATGACAAGGTAGTTGGTAGTCATAAAGGTTCATTGAAGTTGAGCTTGGTCGAATTAGCATATTTTCGTAAACTGAAAACAAAGCATTAATCTCTCTTTGCACATTTAAAATTTATGAGTTTTAGAGAATATAATATTAGAGGTTTGTGGTAGCAGGTTCAGTATTCTGTATATATTATACTAACGCACAAGTTGAATTTGAATAGAGGATATTTGCAGAGTTAATTAAAGACAACAAACTTAACGAGAGGTGATGGGTATTCAGCAAATATCTTCTACAATTGATATATTTTTAAGGAAGCATGAGAGCACTCTTGCACTAGTGCAATGCTGAAGGAATGAGTGGAGGAATAAGGTTTTAAAAAGTATTAAATGTCAGAAATATATGTAAATATGGAACGACGACATAGTGTAGATATCGGCTTGTATAGTCACTAATGCTAGATTTCCGCCATTTTTGTATATATATATAGCCATAAATTTTTTCTTTGTTCTTTGTACATTTGATACCAATATCGCATACCAAACTCTTCTGTCTTTATTCGATGCTATATACTTATTCGGTTGTTCGGAAAGTCATTTCGTTTTTTCCCGCCAGAGGACTTAATTACGCTTTTTCGAAACTAACTTCACACTTAAGCCCCATAACCATTATATGTCATGAGAGCTGATATTGCAAGGCTTGTGTGTGAAAAAGTTCTATTAATTCTACCCAGTAGTTTTTGGTTGGTGCCTTTTTAAATATGGAGAGCAATAAGCAGCATTTTCGTCGTATTTTACTTTTTAACTTCAGAAAAGGTAAAAATGCTGTCCAAGCGAGAAAAAAATTGACGGATGTGTATGGAGAAGGCGTGTTAACAGTACGCCAGTGCCAGAACTGGTTTGCAAAATTTCGATCCGGCAATTTTGATGTCGAAGATGCACCACGGTCTGGAAGGCCGGTCGAAGCTGACAAAGATGCGATAAAGGCATTAGTTGATGCAAATCGGCGAATCACCACACGAGAGATCGGTGAGAGGTTAAATTTGTCGAATTCAACTGTTTATGGCCATTTGAAAGGCATGGACTTAACCTCGAAGCTCGATGTGTGGGTGCCCCATGTCCTTACCGAGCGAAATTTGTGTCGTCGTGTTGACGCGTGTGATTCGCTCCTCAAACGTCTAGAAAATGATCCATTTTTGAAGCGGATTATTACTGGGGACGAAAAATGGGTTGTATACAACAATGTTAAACGCAAGAGGTCATGGAGCAGAAAAGATGAACCGGCTCAAAGCGTGTCAAAAGCCAACATTCACCAAAAAAAGGTGATGCTCTCCGTTTGGTGGGATGTCAAAGGAATCGTTTTTTTTTGAGCTTTTGCCGGACAATACAACGATTAATTCAGAAGTCTATTGTCATCAGCTGGACAAATTGAATGATTCACTTAAAGAGAAGAGGCCCGAATTAATCAACAGGAAGGGTGTAGTGTTCCACCAGGATAATGCGAGACCTCACACAAGTTTGGTCACTCGCCAAAAACTTTTACAGCTTGAATGGGACGTACTGCAACATCCACCATATTCTCCAGATCTGGCGCCTTCCGACTACTATTTGTTCCGGTCCCTGCAAAATTTTTTGGATGGCAAAACCTTTACCTCAAATGAAGATGTCAAAAACCACCTGGACGAGTTTTTTGCCAGCAAGGACCAAAACTTTTATGAGAGGGGAATTATGTTACTGCCAGAAAGATGGCAAAAGGTGTTGGACCAGAATGGCCAATATATAATTTAATAAAATATTTATTCATTATACGAAAACTGTCTTTCATGTTCCCCAAAAAAAACGAAATGACTTTCCGAACAACCCAATATTTTTCGATATATTCTAGCATATTCTAAATGTTAGCAAACTTCTTAATGCAATATTGAAGGCTTCTTAAAATCTACATCTGTTAGAACAAAGGTGCCACACATCGAAAATATATAATTAAAAAAATTTCGTTACATTGAAAAGGTTCGATATAAAATAAAGTATTTGAGAATGTGATTGGTTATGAATATTTTACATGTTTTACTGACTATAATTGTCAATTTCCTTAACTAGACAGAAAAAGTATATACTCGAACCAATAATCAGATCCTGGAAACATATGTACATAATTTTCTTGTGAAATTTTAGAATTGTTCCACAGTATTTACCTCGATCTTTTATATACCGGAAGAGAGATGAAATCTCCTATTCGTTAACAGTTTTTTAACATAAGTTCTTCGCCTGATTCGCCTGAAATATGATCCATTTAGGAAGAAAATTCTTTTTACACAAATTTTTTCGGTTAACATTTTTGATATTTTATGACTTTTATTTATTTTATAAACTTAAATGGTATTAACGATTTTAGATACATATATTTAGGACTTTTCTACACGTTATACAATTTTTTACATATGGGTCTTCGGATCAAATTTGTCTCATTCTAAACAAACTATTATTTTTTTTTTAAGGGACGGTATTTGCTCACTAATCTTATTGAGGAATTTCCGTTTTCTTTAACACTAGTAAACGAGAGTCCAAAATAAAAGTTTCACTACTTTTTATCCTTTTATATCTGGTAATCCGCAGATTATTGGTTTAAATGTAAATAAGAAATCTTTGGTGCAATATTGATACAGTAGTAAAGTAAATTTGAACGTTGAGTCAAATGTTTCTAAAAATAAAATATAGCGAAATAGAGCCCATGGTGAATGATGCTTCAAACCAAGAGAAATTTCGTTCAGAAAGTGAATACGCTGAACCGTCTAATACTTCAAGCGATAATGATAACGAAAATATTTTTATTGAGGAATTCGCATCAAAAATAGGCAAAGAGGATATTCCAAGGTACTTTGTGACAATAGATTCTTCCAGAGCACCCATGGAAAATTTTTTCAAAAATTACTAAGGAGGAGGTATCAAGTTTTTTATCATTTCTCCGAACTCTTGTGATGAAATGCACAAATATTGAAAACATGTTTTCGGTAACAGCTAGAATATAAGGGATAATATGGGATAATTTTCTGAGTTCTTTGCGATGCGGTTAAAAGTTATGCCTTGAATATCCAACCCTATACAGGCAAAGATATAGAAAGCATGTCAGAAGAAAATCAAGTCATGCCTGTAGTTCTAGATTTGACAGCTGAACTGATCGTAATGTGGCTTTACAGAATTTCTTCACATCATATCAACTTAGACAAAAACTTTAGTAACAAGTAAGGCAGGGCTAATTTAAGGTGTAACCGAACATATTATACTCTCTCAATTCAAGAGGTCAAAGGTGGGGAAATGCTTTCAGGAGTTGGTAAAACTTTGTATTATTAAATGTCGCTGAAGAATTCAACATTCATTCTCCGACGAAATTGTTAATGGATTGCAATAATATTTGGTATCCAATTAACTTATTTTACAGGTCATTCGTCTCAGAGACATTTATATTAAAATCTACCAAATTAACTCAAAAGCGATATATGTGATATAAACTCAACCAGAGTGGCTTAATTAAATACTTTAGATATATAAGGGAAAGTCAACCCGTGAAAAGGAAATCATTATATTAAGAATAAGCGGCTTAGACCATGATCTAGACCGATTTTACTCATATTAAACGCTAGGCCACATTATGTTTAAGAAAACATATCCAATTAATTTTATTAAAATATCCTACATATTGGCCAACACAATTATTTTAAAATATTAAGAAAGTCGAAAATTATTATGTAGGATATATTTAGGAGCTGGGATAATTCGTTGAGCGATGTCAGACATTTTTGGCAGTAAACTACGGTATATCCAATATTACACGTTCACTTAATTTTGCTAAAATATCTTACATATTGACCGATATATACCGTATTGAAAGGATGTTTGAAATTCTCATATCAGATTATAGGGGCTGGGGGTGGTACTGATTCGATTTTAATCATTCGTTTCACCCATTGATAAATAAATCGTCTTTGCTTGGTTCTGCGAAATCAAACAAAAGTGTAAATAATTGGTAAACTTCACTTATTAATTGTAGCTAAATATTATATTCAAACTTTAATAAAAAATTATTAATTTACTGCTTGTGATATATTTGACTCGAACAACTTCAATGTCTTGCCGAAATCGTTGGAGGAATTCGAATAATTTTTGTGTCGATTGTTAATCAACGCTGTTGGCTCTAGAAAGCTTATGGTACCAATGTTCATTTAGTAAACGTAAAAATTTTATTTTAGGAAAAGAAATTTTAAAATATTTATATTGTATATGTACATAATCACTGAAGGTTCTAGCACTTCAATTCATTTCTATATGAGAATGAAGTCAGTGTAAAACTGCAGAGCAATTTTACCTTTCAACTACGTTTTATTTTCATATTGCACTCTTTAAAAAATAGTTATTGCAAGGTATTTAATTTTGTTTTTTGTTTTCATTATACTAGCATCATTAATTTGAACCGTTGCAATCACATATGTAATCTAATATCAATATAAATCTGAAAACACTTGCACACCTGTCGTTACCTCTTGCATTAGCCTACATAATATCCATACATTCTAATGGCATATTTAAATGTTATATCTGACTTAATAGCTCGGCATATGAGTACCACACACGTGCTCATGCTTATAAAAGGATATTTGACTACAATTTATATCGGTACTTTGAGCAGCGTAGTATATTTGCGGTGTGAACATAAATTTGATACTTTATCACCTGAAATTATACAATGTAAGTGGCTTATTGCCATGCACGAATGACAGACAGCAAATGCGAGCACTCAACTAAAAACATAACTTTTATAAGAGGTAAACATAAATGTGGTTATTAGGGCGGTCCTGTGAAATAGGTTGATTTACTGCTTTAAACTATGGATTAATAACTGTATATACTGCTACGCACAGAGATTTTTTGTATCATCAAGTCATCATGTAAAACCGAGACTGAACTAAAGCAGAAACAGCTCCTACAAAAGTGACAGTCTTCTTCTTTTGATCGAAATTAATGTGAGTCTCTTAATTAGTGAAGTTTGAAAAGTAAATCCAAAATATTGTATAATATATTGTCATTCTCATATAGGCATACTACATTTCATACTCACTTTTTAATGAGAGCAAACCTCGCAGGAACTTTCTAAGCCGAAAAAGTGCACTAACTCTTTTTTTCTTGAGTGTGCCTTACTTTTTATGCCTGACAATTAGAAGAATTTATATAGTTTTATTATACTCTGGCAACATGTTGTTATAATCAATCAAACTTGCTCCGAGTAAGTTCTTCTAGCATATCCTCAAATACTGAGAATATTAGTGAATTCGGATAATTACCACGCCCACCTCCCATACAAAAGTTATGTTGAAAACTACTATAAATGTGTTAACTCGCTGAAGGAACACATCAGAAAAATCCGATCTTACGACAAATATGTTACGGGAGGGTTGCATAAGAATCCGTGTAAAGTTTTGGTGATGGGTGTGACACCGCCCACTTTTAGGAGAAATCCCATATCTCAAGAACTCCTTAACCGATTTAAAATTTGGTATATGACATTATACTTGCATTCTTATTTCACGCTGTAAAAATCGACGAAATCGGATAAAACTCAAGCCTACTTCTCATATAGCACAATTTTAAGCGTCTTTCATTTTAAAGTGAATAAATCGAGCTTTAATTAAGATACTGGAATAAAGATTTTCACGAATAGTACGTTCAAGACATGCCATTTCATGCGTAAAAAGAGATGAAATCGGATTATAACTTCAGAACAAGCTGCCAGATACCCAATAATACGACCACAGTGCCTTAAAATGACTTCTTATCGAAAATATCGGGAAATCTGTAAGATATTGTAATGAAATTGGAGGATTATCTTTCCATGATAATAATGTGATCTGGTGTTAAAAATGGGAAACCCGAGCTCCAATATACATAATATAGGGATTATCAAGCTCCGGGTGGACTTTATACCATATCTTTCGGTCAGTATGTAAGATATGTTAGCAAAATTAAATGAGCGTGTAATATCGGATATACCATATTTTATTTCCGAAAATTTGTGAAATCGGTCAACGAGTTATCCCAGCTCTCATATACTCCATATAATGATTTTCACTATTCTAGCGGACTTTATGCAGAATATGTCGGTCACTGGTGGTGAGTTACCTTCACAAAATTGCCTGAAAACATGTTCCTTAATATACTGGAATAATGAAAAGAGTTAATTTGATCATTGCAGATCTTCCTCTATCCCAAAAATGCCCGACTTTCCACCTGACTTTAAACCGTCTATGTTGGTCAATATGTGTGATATTTTAATGAAATTAAGTGGATGAGTTTTCTTAAACATAATGTGAATTCGGACCTAACATGAAAGAAATCGGTCTAGACCATGATCTAAGCCGCCTATTCCTAATAAAATCTTTTCCTTTTCTCTTGCTGATTTTTTCCTCATATATCTAATATATTTATTAAACCACTTTGCATCTGAAAACTTTTCCCCGCCTCTGATCCTTGCACATTGCGAGAGTATAAAATGATCGGTTACACCTGAACTTAGCGCTTCCTTACTAGTTTTTACAGTAACATTTTTGTAAAAATTGAAACAATAGCATTATTCTTCTTCGAAGATACTGTGAAGAAAAGTACTTATGAAAAATGTTTATTCTAACTCGTTACTTGTTATAAAACTTCATCAACGAAATGAAATACATTTTTTTTGACGAAATTGCCATATTACTGAGGTTCCCTAGGGGAGTTGCTAACCTATCAGGTTTCGTAAACACAAATTTACCTATATAGCAGTATTTCGCGCTGCAGCAAAGATATCGAAATTAAATTCAAATCTTTATTACTTTATATCAGGATCACCCTTATGGGCACGTGTGTGGGATTTTCAACACACTGGGTTATTATCTTGCCCCTTATCATTTGAGTAAGCCAAGAAGTCATCATTTACAAGCTTTATTTCCCTAAGCACGGCTCAAAGCTGCTTTCGCGAATCGCATTACCGTTATTTTATTAAGTTACCAGCTGGAGAAAGCTAATAAACACGATGAATTGTATTTTATGTTAGTTCATAATCGAAATGCACACATATGAGTACATATTTGCCAGCGCAAAGTAAAGATATACCAAATTGCGATATCAATCACGGACTTTCGAAGTTTTATCAAGGCGTTCATGAATAAAATAATTTAGCTAAATAATATTGTCATGACGCCTATTTACAAGTCATCGATTCTATAAGTAGCAAGCTTTTATATTTGCAATTTTTGTGTACAAAGATCAAAATAACCCCGTGATTGGTTGTGTGACTATTGTTAAAAATAAATATACAACCCTCAGTTGCTATTAACATAAAAGTCAAACCGACTGCTGGTAGTAAACTCAGGTGAGCGTATGTTTACGTAACAAGGGAGCAAGCAACCGCAATTGAAGCAGATATGCTCGTACTCAAACGGCTGCTTATGTTTATGCTTACCTCAAAAGCATAAGGAGACTTGTAATATGTATACACAAACATAAGTATACACCATGTTCGTTTCTTTGGTTCCATTTCATTTTTGGAAAGGCATTCTGAGTGCCAATGGCTCAATAAGAGCCCGTAGCACATGTTGCTGGCTACACAAAAAGAAAATGCAGTTGAATGCTTTTGTTGCAAGACAATGAACATTGTTGTAGACCACAGCACCCATTTAACCACTTAAAATTTCCGTCGTTACTTCATAGACCTATCAAGATCATATAAAATTTATTATAACTGATTCTTAAAACTTAGCTGTTGAAATTTTTGTTTCTGTAGCCGGGTAGTTTTAGATCTCGACGCCTTAAAATTTCTCTTGCCATTCGACTCTGACTCGGCTAATTCCACACATGTTGGTGGGCGGATCGTTTAGTTTATTATTATTATTATTATTATTATTATTATCATTATTTTCCAAAAAGAGATGTAAACAATTACGCTCCTCCTCACACTAACTAGTTTCTCTAATCTAGAATTTTGTAACTTAATTGGCTGCAGTGTTAAAGCAGTTTATATATTTGCTTGGCAAGGAAAGTAATTCAGAAATAAATTCGGCTTCTCATTCTAATCCATATATATAACTCGATACTGATCTCAATTCTCTTAAGCTTTTACAAACAACCCTTAAGTGAAGACTATACAACTCTGTGTAGTATCTTCCAATAGTATGACTTGTACAAGCAAAGTATTATTATTGTATAGTATATGATACCTTTCTGCCTTTTTGCATGCAATAACTATTACTTGCAATTCTTATAGTATATGTAGTTTCTTATAGTATTGCTTACAATGAAAATAAAGGACCGTACTTAGTGCCGATAACAATATTTCGTATACTTTTCAAGTTGTATACTATAATATCTTAGTATATTTACTGCTGTGATGACGTCTTCTATTTTTACTTATACTGGTAGGAGTATAAACACTGATGCACTAGTAGAAAGTTTTATAAAAAATAAAAACAAAGCAACAAAAGCAATTTGCAGCATTTACCTGTCGGCGTACAAGTAGAAAACTCAATTTCACATGGTAGCGCAAATATTTAGAAGACGGGGATACACTGGAAAAGAAACCAATCGTAAACAGTAAAAAGGAGAAAAGAAAATGGAATTGTATAGAAACACAGAGAGCAGAGTTTGCATACACCATAAGAAGAAAGCCAGAGCGAGAGTAATGTTAGGTATAAGAAATAGCCATTCTCCAGCAGTTGTCAGCTGCTTGGGCAACGTTCAACGTTAAAATGCAATAAAAAATATTGGTAATGCAATTATATTCAATTTCCCATGCATTCACTTTATGGGATGGAATTTGAATGCTGCGTAGGTAAATTTCGAAGGCAGATGCAACAAAAGCCACAGAGAGGAAGCGATAGATAACAACTAAAGCCTGGAGTGGGCTCTTGCACTGGCGCCCATGTACAGCTTGTAGCCAATATCTGCTGCTTGAGTAGAGAGCAGGGAAACTTTTCTATAAACAAATTCTAAGCATGAATAAGTTTGCGCAATACAATGTACTTTATGACGACTTGATGGAATAAAACAAACGCTTTTATTATTTTACTGTAGTCAGGTATGCATGCCTTCTCTCATATACGGACGCCATATTTTGCAAAAATAACAGCACACATAAACGCTGGAGACAACGTATATAAATTAAGGGGGCTTTGGTCTTAAAAAACCTCGCACCTCGCAGAGGCAGTTGTCTTCGCCCTTCCGTCGCATCTCACATTCACTATAAATCATCTGGACATATTTTGTAATTTGCAACATATTTCAAATCCATGTATGTACTACGTCCTTAATTTGTTGTTTCTACTGTCCTTTGCTGCTTGTATAATATATCTGTTGTGCGCCGACGCCTTTATGGGCCGTATAAATTAAGCCGAGCCGAATTTTCGCAGCTACAGCTGAAAAGACAAGAAACAAACATTTGTTGCATAAATGGACCTGATAACACACTCACCACTACTAGATGGTCGCTGTGGAGAGAAGTGGAACCTGTTCTAAACTATCATTAGCAAATTTCATTGTACAGATAATTCTTGCTGTAACTCAAAATATAGTTAAACATTATCAAACGCCATCGCGTCGGTATGAGATTCATGCGACTGAATTATTTTTCTCTTGGCTTTCGGATAAGAATAAAAACTATGGTATGAATATATATGCCTACTTTGGTGTAGTTGTTAGATTATTGGTCTCTATAACCAGAACCAGTTAACTCCGTAGAACCAGAATCGAATTTCACTGTCCCACCTCCATTAGGTGAGGTTTCTCTAAAAGTGCTCATTCCTCCGATGGCAATAGCTAATCCCTGAAAGTATTTCCGTAACAATAAAGCTTCTAATAAAAATCCAGCTGTTCACAATATATAGTAGACATCATAAACTCAATAATTTATAAAGTCTATCTACAGCAGTTTAATTGAAAAAGTGTACAATATTTCTATAATAAGCATTTGAATATAATTTGAGATCCCTTTATTTATATAATTTCTCGTCCAGTTAGCCAGCTACAACTTTTTGAGTATGAATAGTATATTATTATGTGTTTTTTAAAGGAAGAGTTTTTGAGAATATTCCTTCTAATAATATGGTATAAGGTGAGACTACAAAGAGGCTGATATTTTCCTATTAATCAACTTAAAGGTAAAATAGTGTTAAATGTTAATTTTTATAATAGTACAGTTCATACAAATACAACTTTCATATTTCATAATATAACATTCCAGGTAAATTTACAGTGCTGTCTGGTTTTATTGTACTACTATTTTCTTAAAAGTGTCTCTGAGTATGGTAAAGAACTATCTTCTCGGCAAGCTCATTTAGTTAAGAACTCATTAGTTCCACCTAAATTATAAAGGGATTTTCGGGTGATTTTGTTGTCGAACATCATTATGTAATAATATTGAGGCGAACACTAGTGCCAGAATAAAACAGATTCGAAAATAACTTGACCCATAATGGAAGAAATGGTTCTGTCCTAAATTACAGTGTAGTTGGGACGGACCATAGCAAGTTATGAAACGACGCAACAATGTAGTGTAGTGTATACAAATCATTGGAAGAATTAGGAATACTCGTAAAATGAAGGTAGTTCATTTAGAACGACTTGCAGCGTTTTATACAGCAAATATGTTTAATCAGGGAGATCCCACATAGGTGGAGAACAGTGTGGCGAACACGAATGACATAACAAAACAGAATTGGAGAAAATCATAGTTGCCATAATGTTCAAGTGGCGATGTGTTGGTAACGATTTACTATATAAGTGCTGCCAGAGTGGTAGAAGTACACAGTTCTAATTAGAGGCTTGCGGCGTAAAGTGTTAAGTTATTTCCATTTGAAATAAAGACAAGTGTTTAGCCACTGAATGGTGACTATTATTTAACAATCTAGTGATCGAACTTTGAGGAGAGTTTCAACGTCGACGATAAATTTAATATATCTATTACAACATCATATATTTCTATGAAATGGCTTCCAAATATGATGCTATGAACGTTCCTATGGTAGATAGGCTAAGTATTTCAGTTTTGCTCTCATATTCATCCAACGCCATTTGGAGAGAAAAATTTTTGTTGGTATTAAAACGATTATGTGGCAGCTGCTCCATTCATTTTTGTCGTTTTGTAATACGCACTCTAACCAATATGTTGTAGGTACACAGCAAGTCTGAGTTATACCTTTAAGTCACGCAACAACTGTTTACAAACACTTGTGAAAGTTATGTCAGTATGAATATATAATGTAAATATAATATTAAAATTGCTTTTAAGTTACTTCGTAAATATTTATAAATAAAGTAATATATAAATATAGTAATATAAGTGAATAAAATTCACCTTTCTAAGAATCTGTTGGGTAACCTCTATAAAGTCATTATGCTCGATGATGAACACAGTGCCCCTAAACTAATTCATTCACCGGGTTAGAGTAAATATAAAAGCCTCCTAGTTAAAACCCCAAAAGCAAATTGATCACCTCATAATGGATGAATAGCTTGACGTATTAGTAATTAGTTTCTTTGAGAGTACAATCCAGGCATTTAAAGAAAATTTCATATAGAGATACTCCAAAGAAATGGTGCTTTGAGTTTTTGGTAGACGAACAGGCGATAATCGAACTGAATACATTACAGCACAATTAATTACAAGCAAAATTGAAAGTACTCTCTCACTATTTATATAGCCAGCCACTAAGTATCCTCACATTATACTTTATGCTTTTCACATTGAGTTTTCATCATTCACCACTTAAAACAGAACGAAGCAAAGATTATATGCAACTGTCTGAGAAAATTTATTGCAAGCAAAATTTTTTGATGAGCTAACTTAAGTAGTATCCATATATTTGGCAGTAAAATATGCATCAAAAACCAAAACGGAGAAGCCAATAACCAAAGGCAGTCTGAAATTTCGGTGTTTAGCCACTACAAAAGTCATTAGCGTTGCTTGCTGCAAAATTGTTATATTCCATAATTTTGTGCTTAGTTGATCACATATCTCATATCCTCATTTTAAAAGCGGGAAATAGCCATCTGGGGCCAGCGGAGTGCAACCCTCATAAAGCGGCACTTATGTTAACCCTTTCATTGAGGCAAGTTTGGGTGCGAATGCACGTATGGGAGCGAGTGTTGAAGTAAACATGCAGCAATTTGGTTCGAGGCTTTGCATTTATGTCTGGGGTAGTCACTTATTTAACAGTAAATGTTATATCAGTTCGTTTATTTATGATTAACTGTGCGCTAGTCCATCTTCTGCCATGTACCAATGTACAAATATATGCATGTATATAAGGGTACTTTTATATTACTAATCCATCCATTCATTCTATCCATTCACCTATGAAAAAGCTGTAGGCACTTCACACAAGAACGATGACTATCAAGATTACAAATCTTTAATTACTATGTTTCCTAGTTACTCATGCGTTGCTTTATTTAGTGTGAAAATAGCCTGAAGTGCAATCTTCATTAAATGGTCGCATTTGATGGCTATTTTATATTTGTAAACATGACGGAGTAAAAATTTTGTTATACACCGAAAATGTTTAAGTGTCCATAGTGTGTAGATGATTTGGCATATAGATTCCTTCGTAGAAAAGCATACAATTTATCCGTAATTTTGTAGCGAATGTTTATTTGGTTCGATCATCTTGTAAGACCTTAAGTCACAAAATTTTTCAATTGCTTGCGAGATGTAAATTTGATGATGCAACACTGGCGTGCTTTCAATATTATTTACTGTAATAATTACTTAGTTAATTAATCAAGCTCCCAAGGCTAATATCCAAGCACCATCATACCCACTTACAATAAGATATGATAGATTTGTATCAATGGATCTGTAGCATTAAAGCAAAGATTTGCTGATAGACAAACATTTCCAAATCAATGCCATTGTGATTCCAGTTTTGTTGGCATTTATACAAAGATTATTAAATAATAATTGAGTAATTCGAAATGCATATTTTAGCTATCGTTATTCCGCTCCTTCCTCAAAAGGCTGGTCGAATTAAACATTAAATGTTTACACCTGAAGAAATTTTACTATTTTAAAACGCTTTAAGCGTTTAATTTTTGTGGCATGTCCGAAGCAATTTGTAAAATTGTTTGCCTAGCAACCACGACTACTTAAAGCTACAACGCATTTCAGCATGTAACGGTAAATAGGGCACGTGCTACATACATACAACTTACGGTAAATGAACAGCTAAACGAGCACTCGGTGCTTACAGCAGGGAGATGACAAAAACTCCAACCGCAGCTGAGCAACACGCAGTCATTTTCGATGTGTAAAACATTTACGTGATGTCACTGGCAATGTCGCACATACCTGTGACAGGGGTTGTGTAAATGTAAGGACCATTGGAGACCACCAAAATTATGTTGCACAGCATGAGTAAGCGTCTGTGTGTCTAAATTTGTGTCCGGTATAATTTAAGTGGGTTCTAGGACGTGCGAGTCAAAGGAACTTGAAGCCATATCATGTCAGCAACCGCTCGCTCACTTACTTACCAACAATCGTGTGGTTATACTTCCTCGTAATATTCTTCAAAAAAAAGATGCAATATATTTGGACTTGAGTCTTAAAGTAATTATTTACTTTTTTTAAACTGTTTTAATTTCCTTCAGTGGTGACTACTACAATTCTACTATTATATACTACTATTCAATATAAATCGTGACTCATGGGTTTCAAGCTACGTGAAGGTCAATATATTTCATATGAATAAGAATAACAGGGTGACGAATCTTTATTATTCATAATACTAATTCAAGATTGCTTATAAGCTTTGCTTTTTACAAGTTTATACCAGAAGAGTTTTTCTTATTAACAATGTAATTGTGTATAATCTTTTTTCTGAACATTAAATTAGATATATCTGAGGTTATATATATATATATATAGCTTACGTATTATATATTATATATTCGAGGTATCCCCATACAACTTAGTGGAGCACAAGTAATGCCCACTTTTTTAAAACTCTTCCCAATGTGATCCTTTGAAACAAATATAGCTTCTGTAGCTTGGTTTGTAGCTTAATTAGGTAGAATTTTGTGGGTTTGACAACGGTCGGGTTTAGCCCATTTACAATACCAATCACTTCTAAGCTTTCTCAGCTTTTGCTAAAGAATTCAACTCTTCTTAACATTCTGATCTCTTTGATATATATGTGGCATCACCATACTGCGCTAACAATTGGCAACCTTCTTTTTACCTTTACTTCCTTTTTTATATTTTAGTTGTAAGCAACCCATTTTCCTTCCTTCTACATTCATCCTTCAATTCTTTGCTTTTTATTACGCAATGCAGGTTAGTAGACTTGCCACCTACAGAAATTGTCGTCATTAAAAATTTTTATAACCAAATGAATTTTGAAGGGCATGCTAATTATAATATCCAATAATAATATATCAATATTATAAAATATTGGCTTTTATATTTCAAATCGTTAAATGTATCACTCTATATCTATCTGGGATATTTCTGGGTGTTATAACCAACCTTTAGGTGAACAAATATGTCATACATTCTGCAACATATTACGAGAGTAGAAAAACTGTGCAATGATTTCTTATTAGTGCAAAGATTTATATAATAGCAAGGTCAAATATATATATTATACATTACATATATATATATATATATATTATACGTACAGATTTTGGTGCACCAAACAACCCCCTAATACCTGTTCTTGAGCCTGCACCAATCTTTCTGTTCTCAAAATTACTTATGAAGGATAGAGCTTTACAGTAAAGAGATTTATATAATATACACAACAAAGATTAAAATAATTTATTTACGAGAAAAAAAATGTATATCAAACTACTTTTTTTAAGTACCAGCTTTTATTTATTTATTAATATTCCACTTAAGTCAATAACTTTTGGCAAGGTGACAGGTGAAGTAACTGAAAAATAACTAACTCTTTATGCAGTGGAGACTCATACAAAAGCACCAAACCACAAGCCAACTAAAGCAATAAGAGACAGCATTGCATTCTCACTGACGAAAAACACATGGCAACTTATGAACGGAACTCTCACAATGACCATTTCGAAATCACACTTAATGGTAAAAGTGAAGTACGTAGTTGGAATGAAATGCCACGCATACCAAAGAAGTTATGTACTATATATACAAAAATATAAAATGAAAGGATAAAATGTGAAGTAAATAAAAGCCTTGGAACCGCATTGGCAGCAGCACTCTGACTTATGCCAGCGGATTGACAGCAAGTAGTCCTATACAGTCATATCTGCCTTACCCAGTAAATATGTTTTATAAACCACGAGATTAACAGATACTATTCTCAAACTGATAAATACAATTTTCTTGGGCGCAAAATCTGAGAAATAATATAATACACTAACAAATAATCTCTGAATAGGAAAATGAGTTTCTTAGCATTTCATATTCGCCGAAAGTATATATTTATCTAAAAAAAAAAAATCATAAGACTAATATAGAAACCGTAGTCGATCCAAATATAAGAAAATATATATATGAAAGTATATATCTAAAATATATATAATAATATATGCATATAAAAAATTAGTTGTTTTCGGTAGCGTTCCCCATTAATAGTTTCACCCGGTTTTAGAAGCTCATAATACAGCACGACTGTAGCCCTTCTGATCCCACCAAATACAGAAAATTACTTTGGCGTCATGAATACTCGGCCTTGCCGTTGATTTGGCAGGTTGGCCAGGTTTCACATATGATTTTTTGCGTTTAGGGTTGCCTTAGTGGATCCATTTCATCTCCAGTCACAATCCGATGTCAAAGGACTAACGACTTCTTTTTGTAGCGTTCAAGCAGCATTTCCAACATATGAAATATTCTTTCAACGTCTCTTAACTTCAATTCATATGGCACCTAATTCCTTTGCTTTCTTGCTTTTGAATATATCCGGCTGCTTTTAAATGTTTTGATATGGCTGATTGAATGACTCCCAAAGATTATGTGAGCTCTCCTTGTGTTTGGCATATTTGGTATATAGATAAATCCATATGCGAGTATACATATACTATAGTATGTTTATAAAGTTTAAAGTCGTCTCCCCCGACTACATATTTTCAAAGGACTTGACCGTTGATAGCTGAGTTTGCACACTCTACAGTCGCCGTGCTGGCGTACATCTGTATACGATAGTATTCCTGCTTGATTCCTGTGTACTTCCTGTGTACACTGAAAAATTTGAAAAATTATTAATGCCATCATGGCCATCACGAGGCTGTAGTTACCAGAGCAGCGAAGTCCGGAGACAAATGCATTGCAGCACTAAATAAACTCATCAGCTGCTATTCAGCCTAGCAAGTATCTAGCCATTAGCTGAATGGATTGCAGTAGTTTGAGTGATTCTTAGCTTTATTGCTGAAGACTTGTATGCCATTTCAGACTACACACACAGAATGTTGAGCTAAGCATATCATTTTAATAAAAAATTTCCTTTGAGTTTTATTTACTAATCTCTGTGAACTGCCTACTTCACACCTCATTATTATAACCACAACAATCCATATAATTTATTATTATTTAAGCAGATTTTTGTTTTGGTGCATCGGTTGCTGAATTGTCCTCAAGTAGAAAAACTTTGCGATCTTTTGGGTACAATTATAATTTGGACAGAAATGTGTAATACAATTCCATCGTAATTAAAATACTTCTGCGATTATTGTAGCTGCTGTAGAGTTTTCAATTCACATTTCATAGTTGGGGAATATTACCATAAACTAAATTATAAAACTAGTTTATTTTTAAGAAGATACATAGTAAAGCTTAACACTAATCACAACTGTATAGGGTTTCAGGGTAACTAACTGTTTTTTGGTAGCACCCAAAACTAAACGTCCTAAATTCGAGGCTATATAGATCAATGACGATGGAAACATGATGAAGCAGGATGACGAGACAGCTTGTTTTTCGAATATTTGTCAGTCTTTTCTCAGAAAACTTTTATTAAGCTATCTCGAGCGGATAAAAATTCAATAGATTGGGCAAATAAAGCTATGGAAATGTCAAAATCGATATGTGTGGTATAAAGACATGCTCAGGTACGATAATATCTGGTTGCGGAAGATTATAGACCGTATGGTACAGATACTATTTAACCACGTATCATTATTAGGTAGGTCATTGTGTAAAGCTACATATCAACCAATAGGACCCATATGCCGCACACATTAATCTCCGTTCCCGTTGTTGAATAATTATTATATAATATATACCATAGATGAAAATGTAGACATAGACCTAAGATGAAACCGGCTTTTATCTTTCTTAGACTCCACTTCGTAAATTGTAATTTGCTACCAAGAAGAAATAAAATTGGCCAAAAATGTTGATATATAGTGCGTATTAATTTCCGAGAAGTGCAGTTGTTGTACCAATTTTAAAAATTGTGCCACGTTTGTTTTCCTCAACACATGCTTTCTATGAATTCTTAGATATTGCAAGTAAGAATTAATTTATTGTTGCTTAATTTAGGGGTATAATGTTCGTGCACACAAGTATTATGCGGCATATATATGTTTAATTGGATGTCTCTATTAAGAAATATTACTATCTTTGGTATTTCGCAAACAAACAGAGTCATAGATCATAAGTTAAATACATAGTATGTATAGATGCATTGCAATAATACCAAATGTCTATATCTATGTGCATATGTACTTATGAGTTTGCGTCCATATAGTGCTTGTAACGCTGAGACGCAATGCAGATACTCGCTTATTGGACTTTGGACTATTATATTAGTTATCCACGTGCCATGTGTACTTACGCAATACATATATATATATATATATATATAATATAACCACTAGACTTCACTTTGCCATTTTCTGCATTAGACGGTGATCATAGTGTTGGGTAGTTCTTAGTTAAAGGGAGTTGCAGATATTACAATTGTGACCGCTATTAGTTGGACACATTCATATATTATATATAAGCTAACACACGTAGATAGTTGTATATTTGCAGGCAATGCTACATAACTGCTGCGAACTAGAGCAGTCCTTATAATGCTGTAGGCAACGGCAATGGTCGACCGAAGTCAAGGCGCCCTGTTCAGCACCTAACCGAATGCACCGCCACTTATACATATATATATTTAAAATTATCTGCCAAAATATGGACTCAGACAATTGTGTTGTATGCATGTAGTCTTATATTCGTGTGCAGCAGGCAGCCGCCACAAATGATAGTCCACATATTCTTCGTGCCGGCTCTGCGATTCAAGTGCACATAAATATAAAACAAGCACAGACTTCTAGCTTTCCATTGTATAGTTTTGCATGTATCTACATATTTCGACCATCAGCAGCATGCTAAACTAAATTGAATTTGGAAAAGGTTCGTAAATTGCACATTATTAAAGTTGTTAGTACCTTGTACCTTGTGTGTATGCTTGTTTTTGTAAATTTGCAACTGCTGCGCAAAGCCAAAGGCTACAATAATGAGCTCTGAACTATGTGTTGCAAGAATGCAATAACGCAACGAGGAATTACTTTTAGCTACGAATGATGGTATTTTTTCACTACCACGCTATCATATTTGTATTATGATTTGGGTGAATGCTTACTAATTTATATCTTTATAAATATAGGGTTATGCAGTTGTTTTTTTCTCACTAGTACCCTGGCCATTTTTCATACATATGCGTCTGTGTACTGTTTTTCTATAACTGTAACCATTGAGAGACCAGTTGAGTCTAAGTAAGAATTTAAAGTAGAGCTCCCATGATTGACTATGCTTCTTCTGAATATCTGTTATTGTTACGTTAATCCGAACGTAATTTAAATTGTGGATGTTTTTCCAGAAAATTACAAATTAAGAGACAATTCAATCTTCGGCTAGTTGCTTCAACTTCCCCTAAGAAACCGCAAATGGCAATGGCTAGTTAAAGTGCTTATTACTGCTCAGAGAAAGATCTAAGAAATGTCAGACATACAAGGTTTAATTTTTCCCAAAACAACCTGAATTACTTTCAAGCCTTCTCTCATAAACATAATGTTGAGTTGTTTTATTAGCAAGCACTTGAGACGTGTTGTCAATACTGTCAATCTAACCATGAGAGTTGGTGCGATTAGCAACTTGAGCTTATTGGGGTCTGTTCTGATTAACGACGTGCACTGAGAGTTGCTTATCTGTAGGTCATATTAATTTTAAATTTTCCAAAACGAAATTTGGAGATAAACAGGACATTTTTACTAGCAGAAATACAATTCGATTTGACATTTATGAATAGAGGAAAAAATTATAAAATAAACATACGAATAAAGAAGAAAATGTCAGAGATCTTTTGCAATATCTATTCATTATATAAATAGTATTAGTGTAATAAAATTCCTATCCATTTATTTTCGTGTGTGGAAAAATTTTCTCTGTCTGAATACCTGCAAGAAATTCTCGGATTTGGTAACAAACATTACTCATCTTTATCTTACTGAAATGAATATCAGGAGAAGTCATCTACATCTAAGTCATTAAAATGAAACTATTGGGTTGTTCGGAAAGTCATTTCGTTTTTTTTGGGGAACATGAAAGACAGTTTTCGTATAATGCCTTTCAAATGGCCATAAACAGTTGAATTCGACAAATTTAACCTCTCACCGATCTCTCGTGTGGTGATTCGCCGATTTGCATCAACTAATGCCTTTATCGCATCTTTGTCAGCTTCGACCGGCCTTCCAGACCGTGGTGCATCTTCGACATCAAAATTGCCGGATCGAAATTTTGCAAACCAGTTCTGGCACTGGCGTACTGTTAACACGCCTTCTCCATACACATCCGTCAATTTTTTTCTCGCTTGGACAGCATTTTTACCTTTTCTGAAGTTAAAAAGTAAAATATGACGAAAATGCTGCTTATTGCTCTCCATATTTAAAAAGGCACCAACCAAAAACTACTGGGTAGAATTAATAGAACTTTTTCACACACAAGCCTTGCAATATCAGCTCTCATGACATATAATGGTTATGGGGCTTAAGTGTGAAGTTAGTTTCGAAAAAACGTAATTAAGTCCTCTGGCGGGAAAAAAACGAAATGACTTTCCGAACAACCCAATACATAGCTCTAAAGTAACTTAAATACTGGTATATTAGTGGGAAACCCGGTATTCTTTGCATTTCTAATTTAACATGTTTTAAGTTTATGTGTATGTGCATTACAAATATTTGCTATTAAATATGTATGATCAACGTGTGCGAATTTCACTCTAACACTTTTAACAACTGAATGTTTGGAATTTCTTAACGAATTAATAAATTAATGCTATGTAAAGGTGCATTACTAACGGAAGCCAACAGTTTGAATTTGAAATTTTGAACAGTTTAGTAAATTCATATAATATCATATTGTGTTTTGGTTGTATTTGTATTCTAACACAAAATAACATTTACCTTATGAGAAGTTTTTGATGATATGATATAATGACCTTGAAAGGAAGAACCACTACCACTCTCACTTATGTGAATATATATATGTTGATGAGCCTTAATGGACTCACTCCTTGCTCATTTTAACACGTGCCTGCGAATGCTAGTGACGAAGTATTCACGCTCCCGCCAAAAAATGTTCAGTTCGTCAACACACAAAGCCAATTTATTCATATGGTCTTTTAAACATAAATGCACATTGACCTGATAAAAGTGTAAAATTTACATCCACTTGTGCACAAAAATTGAAAGTGTGTGTAGGCGCACGTGTTTCACTTTTTACTATCCACACTTAATAAAGGGAGGTTCTAAGAAATCGACAATTCATATGTTATTAGCCGCAAACGAATTGCAAGTGTGGTTAAGCAATAATTTGTACAGTTGTGTGCTCCGAAAATCGCTTATTGTGAACTGTTATCACTTTAGTAATGTTTGTCTGTGGTTGTTGTTGTGGCGTTATTGGCAAGGAAATAACCCCAAAAAAAATATTAATTATATTAAGCATAAATTATTCAGTGTGTTTACTTTATCAGTCTGAATTGTATACTGTATAACTGAAAGAACTTCGAGGTGAGTTTTGAAAACTCATTCTATGCCAAGTTTACTTTACTTACTTTTATTAAAAATTTATTCGCGATAGAAATCTGATAAAAGGTGTAGCTCAATCCAATAAATTTTAATTAACTTACGTGATTGTTTGCTTTAAAAAACATCGATTATTCTTATTCATAAATCTCCAAAAAAAATCCGTACCTCTCCTAATAGAAAAGTCGGACAAACAAAAATTCTAGACAAATTTCGACTGTTAATCGCCATCAACAGCAGAGCAATAAAGTCACAAATCATGAACTATAAGAAGTTAAACCGATTAGTCTTAAGTACTCGAAGCTTAAAGTTCTAAAAACTTTCCCGCGCATTTAAGTCATTCCAGGGTGAATAACATCGCATTAAGTACTTTCCTTTGCACCTGCAAATAAATGCATGGAAAAACTATAAAAGAGCAGTTCCTGGTTTTCATTTATTATATGCATTTACAAAAATTTGGTTTTATAGCAATGTAATGGTGGCACGTTTTTTTTTACATACTTATGTATTTGCACCCATCATACCGTATTTTTTATGCAGCGTTGAAATTTACAATTTCAAAATTACAATTCATCTCAATGATATGATGTGTTGCATTGTCAGGCCGACATCCATTTATCTAAATGCCATATAAAGCATGGCAAGGCAATCGGTCTTGCATTTTTCTGATGAAATCACGTAGAATGTGGTAAGCATCATTGCATGGCTTGGTTTGGCAGATGGGGACTATGAAGTGCAGAGCGTATAGGATATGCATGCAATAGTCAACCAAGTAAACGCTTGGGCAATTCGCCCTACTTCTATGCAACCGCTTGCCTTTCGCTGACGCGACTCTTCCTTGCATAGCCGGCTTGTTGTACATCATATTCTTCTGCATGCAAAGTTGTTAAAATTTTACAGAAATCAATTTCAATTTGCCAGCAATGGAGTACTATGGGAAACACGCTTGCAAAAACAAAAATAATAATAATAATAAATGAAAAAAGTAAGAGTAAATAGCTGAAAATGTACGTAGTGAATGTGAGTGCATAAGCAGCGAAGTCCTAAATAATGCAGTAAATCTAAAAACGGTAAATTTCTAACAGCTCTATATTTTTCCTACTTTTTTTGCGTGATTTTCTTCAACTTGCTGGAGTCTCTAGGGCAAATGCGTTTCAGTTGACCTAAAACTTCCGTCGTTTGAATCTGGTCGTGCTCCTTGTGCACTGCTTGGCGCAAACCAATCACTACATCACCAGCATATACATATGTCGCTATTACATTCATTGCACTCAAATACAGCACCAAACATATGTACAAACAGCCAATCGTTGAAAGATGCATGTGTGTGCATGTTTGACTGTAACTATATTTTTGTAATGATAACCTTTTAACTGACTTCGTCTCATATCTTTCACTCTTATTTAGGGCGCTTCCTTTGCATTCCGAACAGCGTTCAACACTATCATTATATTTTATTTAGTTTCTTTGTTATAACTTCTCAATTTCTCCACCAACCACTGCACTCGATCTGTTCATACCCGATAGTGATATAAGATGACACAAATTCCCTGTTACTATATATATATATACGGTATAGGTATGTACAATTATTTGAGTGTGCGCTAGATGCGCTGATGTGAAAAGCAAAGGCAACGAACGACGATCGAGCACTTCCTGCAATTTATCTAATGTGAGTAGAGTGCATTTCATTCCTTTCCGCATATTTTTCTACGCCCCACTTCTAGTGCACTCCTTAGACATTTATTTAATTCTTATTCTTATTGCCGACGATGAGGTCTTTGGCTGCAGGGTTCGTTGGGTTCATTGGCGAGGTGTCGCTTAGTGATATTATTTAAAAACTACTTATACTTAAACTTTGATTTATATGGAAGTTAATGAAAACATTCTCTTTTTGATTTTATGACTTATATTATTGTATATATAAAACAAGGGTCTTAGTCCCTCTCTATTGTGAAGTACATTTTCGCATACAGCCAGAGTCAAATTTTCAGCTGAATTGAACTCGTAGTTTTGTGTCATCCCGGAGTGGAAGCTGGCGAGTACCCGGACTTTAGAAAAATGGAGATAAAGCAATAACTGCAAATGATGCGATTCTTGTTTTTGAAGGGAAATCGCGAAGTGAAATTAAAGATTGCTTGAATACTGCATATGGTAACTCTTTTTAGTGCCAACCGTCTAGAATTTGTTTAACGTGAAGACAGATAAGTGAGAGCCATGTTTTTCTGGAATTCAAGAGATGTGATCTACATCGACTACAAACGAAACGATAACAGTATTTTACTGTACCGAACTATTGTGCCGATTCTATGTCGATTTATAGGAAAAGTGTCCACTTGGCAAAGAACAAAGTGTGGCTCACATCTCAGCCATCGCCTCGGCCAAATTCGTCTGAGAATTAAGCTACGATAATGCAAGAGTAAGAAGAATCTTAATGAAATTAAGAGCACATATTTTTATATAGAATAATGCGGTTTGGGAACAAAAATATATGAAATCCGATGAGCTCTTATATACATAATATAATGATTTTTGGCTACAAACCCCACAGATAAACCAAACATATTTGTACAACGAAAAGTACTTTTACTTTTTTTAGGAAACTTTTATGAAAAGTGCAATATCTTTGAAAGCATAGAGATGGTTTTCTGAATATGCAAGTCTATTTCAAAATGTTTTATGCAAAAAAAAAATCTGTATACATATAAACTAAGTAAGTAAAGCGCAACTCACTGCCCATCGAAAGTATATTTAAGCCCTTGAAAAATAAACCGCATTTCTCTAGTGTTCTCCATTTGTACTTTCAAAGAAATTTGATTTCCTTTTCACCAAATATTTTCGAAACCGAATGGCGAGGCAATTTCGATGGTATTGCAGATAGCCACTGGCAACTATTTGCGATACGAAATCACATAATAAAATAGAAAAGCAAGCAATAAGAAGGTGCCAAAAGCACCTAAACCTAAACCAGCGCCAAATACTACTTGCTTTATATATTTTCACACCAAAAGTAATACAATGCGATGGTAGAACCAAAAGCAAAAACCGCTTGGGTAGACACACATATATCTCGAACCAATACAAGGGTCACAAAGCAAAAGCATGAAAATAGGGAAGCGAATTAACTTAGATTATTGTTTTACTAAATCTAATTTCCTTTTGCTCCTTGCTAAGCGTTCAGATTTTTCATGGAAGTTACTTTTATTCTGCTTTCCGACATTGCATTTTTGTTATCTTTGCTTTTTCGTGCTTTATTTCTGAACTTTTATTTCTCTTTATGGACGGTTATAAACAGTTAAAGTGCTAGTGAAAATGATGCCAAATTTCGATCGTTTAACGGTTGCTTTTAGACAGTCTCATCTTTAAGTAAAATTTTGCGCGTAAATATCAGAGGAGACATTTTCACTGGAAGAATTCTTCTACTTCTTCTGAATTAAACATTCGTTACTATACAAAATGTTGTGGAGTCACCTAGCTTCCCTAATACATTTTGTTTTGACATTTTATTTAATATATAGTATTTACTAGCCCCCTCAGGATGACATGGAACACCTGCATCAAATTTTATCAAAAGGTTTGAATTTTTGCTCAAGTTATCGCTACCCGACAGATAAAGAGTTATATATACCTAAATAATCAGGATGACGAGACAAGTTGAATTTCGGTTGTTTGGCTGTTCCACGGGTAGACGATTTCGATCATTTTGGTATATTATATACAACTCTATATTGATCTGAAATAGATTTAGTTGTTATAAACAATCGTTAGGTGAACAAAGCAATTATACTCTGTGGAATATGTTGTGAGAGTATAAAAATACCCAAAGGCTAGGTCGCTAACACAACCGAGATTAAGTCCCATACATAATGGTAGTTTCTCTCTCGTTCGCGCTCGTTTTTAATTAACTGTACCAGCAAATTGGTACAAAAGTTTTTATTTCTACTTTCACTGATCCTTTTGAACTAATTAGCTAGTATAATTTTAAGCAGGAAGTTCTTGGACAATTAAAATGTTATAACAAAGCATTGAGTAAAAATGAGCGTAAGCTAACCCACAGCAAAGGTACAATGTTTTCATATCCGGGATAACACCTGGGATATACAACGGCAAGAATTGCTCTCTTTAACATTGTGAAATTTGCGATAGCATCTGTAAATTTTGACGCTTGGTTCAGGTCGAATTTAATCTTCCTTACTTGTTACTGTTTTCGAGACTTCAAATCATCGAGACACAGGAATCCGAAAGATAAACACAACAAGATTGTATTGTTTTCGATAAACGCTCGCTAAATTTGGTAAGTTTTGCCGCGCCGCTTCAAAATTTTTTTTTTTTGCCTTATTGGCATTATATGTTCCCAATTGCATAAAAATTCTACAGATGTACGCCGTTTGTTGAGGAAGAGAAGCGCGAAAATTTGGCGGGAATTGTTTTCGTGTGTCCAATGCAGATTGAGTTTTTTCAAAATATACATATATATGTATATATACATATTATCGCACAAGAAGTCAAACTAGCTGATCCATTACGCTCCCACTGTTCACTTGCGCTCTCAAATTCTTCACTTGGATTGCATGAAATCACATCAAAATTTGCAATAAACATCAATTCTGGACTCTGCCAGTTCTACTCGGCGCATCTAAAACGCCAAGTTGCTTTTTCCAAGCTTTTTTTTTTTTTTTGAAATAAATAGTATATATATAGCGTCCATGATTTAACATTATACAAAGCAATGCAAAGACAAGCATTTTTAAAGTTTGTGTAGGTAATTTAAAATATATTTGTATTCTCTTTCTTTACCATTTCGATATGGTTAAATATATGCTTGTGCGCCCAAAAATAATTGCAAGTGCCCCAACAGTTGTCCAATTACAGTTGCATATCCATTTTCGTTTGTCATCTGAACTTTTTTATGGTGCAATTGCATCTATATATTTTAAATAAGCATAAGTATTCGGTGCCATATATTTTCTTTGTGTACTAAAAACGTTGTTGTTGTTAATTTCATAGTAACCGAAGTCATTTTAACTTGTTGCAAGCAAAGCAATAATGTCAAACTTTATTTACTGACAATTGCATATTCCCTTATGACCCTTATTCTCTTAGAAATGCATTTGGCTATGCAGGCACATAACCGTAAGCGTCTCTTTATTTTAAATTTCTCCCTGTAGAATTTTGTTTATTTTTGCTTAATGGCTGAGTTGTAAATTATTTGTTATTTCTTATTTATTTGGAGATATTTTATTGCATTTTTGTGGACGAACAAGTTTTATTTTTTGTAAATAAATGTTAACAAAATTTATTTCCGCATTTGAAAGTTCATAAATATTGTCGTGCACAATTTCAAATATTTCTAGTGGCTCTTTTATTTTTTTTCTTTTGTTGCACATTTTTCAAACAAAAGTTTAAAATAACTAGGCACCACAGACTTCACATAATAATTCTTACAAAGACTTTTTTACTCAACTCTAAATTTACTTACATATATACTAAATAGTTTAATACTCTGATAATAAGTACTATAATAATAATTAACGTAAATATGCGATAATAAATAACTATGATAATAAATACTCTGATAAACTCTGATACTCTGATATTGAATTACAGCTATGTCAGTTGAGAAAACATTTTTGATATCCTTCAAAGAGGCGGTAAAAGTTCGCCTACAGAAAGATCCTACAATTTTAAATTTTTTCCTTATTATTTTTAAAACAACAACTTAGTCGCTTCTTACAATTGTTTCCGGTATGCCAAAATATGTTCCAACAACATATTCATACCACAAATATAGTAAAATATTAAGTGAAGGTGGCCAAAAATCGCTTCTTCATCGCAGTTTCATGAATTGTGTTAGAACATAATTATAATTTAGAATTATAGTTTATTTAGTGTGTCAGTCCATATAGTTCTTTCTCTTTACTTATGGGATACAATTTCATTCATATGTCTGTTTGTAATTAGCTCGCAGTAGCGTAAAATGGAAGGCTTTGGCAACCCAAAGTTTTAGTGCAATATCGCAAAAACCGGGTCGGAATATGTCTTAAATCTTAATCAACAATTTCCTTGTCATAGAGAAGGAACCCTTAAATTCGATGTTCCCCATTACCTACCTCTGGTTCTGAGAAACCCTTTGCTTTGTTCGTTGAACTTTTGATCTCGTCTTCTCATATTTAAATTGCATGTCAAATCTGATCTAGTTTTTAAAGCTAGTTAAAAGCCGAGATAGATAAAATTGCAAAGAAAGCGCTAATTGTTATCTAATTTTATATATTTTAAAGTAGTTCAGGGTTATAACATCTTATAAAATGATATAAACGATATAAAATGATTCTGGTCTATTAATCTTAAAGGTAAGATACAAATCACTTAGAATGAACTCTTCTGCATACATAATATTATGACTTAAATTCGCTGCTCTCTCGCCTCTCTCCCTTAACCTTGTACCTGCCAGAATTTCATCACACCTTTACTTATATTAAATATTTCCAATATTGGCCTCATATATAAAAATTTTCTTTGAATTTAAATTTCGTTTTGTTGGAGTTCGATTTTGACGAGTATGTGACCTATACACTTCGAAAAGCGTTGCTGTAATGCGTGTTGCATAGTAAATTCTTTTTGTTCAATGCTCTGACATACTGCTTCATGTTGCAACAAGTTCGGTATGTAATCGTCTAGTGACTTAACTTTGTACAACTTTTCTTCTATTTGTCCACCACTCAAAGCATATATGTTAATGTATACATATGTGCGTATAATATGTATGTATGGGTGAGTTCGTGTGCAAGTTAAAAAAGGGCTGATTGCAATAAAGCCTTCATACACAATTTCCTACCTTCATTCGTTCTAAATCAAAGGCTGGAAAAGGGCAACCTTCACCTCATCGTAAAGGGCTCAACCATAACAGCAGCAACGGCGGCGTCAGCAGTATTAGCGGCAACGCTTGTGGAACAGTCGCTGCAACAGTCAATACACCAAATGCTGGCGGGTAAACAGCGGTAGTTTGAAAGTTACAAAGTTACACGTTTTCATTGACTGAAGCAAGGTGATAGTGGGAATTGACGCTGGGCCGGAGTTGGCTCACAAATGACAAGTACAACGGCTGCTATAAGTACGCATATACATATTATTCTTGCGAATTGCCACTGCCAGAGAGGAGAGAAAGCAGGCAAACGGGAAACGGAAGCAGACGGAGATGAAAAGCGTACACCGAACAATGTGTAAAGATTCAATGTTTCCGTTGCTTCTACTAACGGAGTCAGCAAATATCAACTGCTTATATGGAAGCCTGGGTATCTACAGCACAGGTCACACGAAACTCAGTTAGAAGTTCGCAAATTTTTTCTACAAATAGAACATATCACAACATACTAGCAAGTGAAGCATTGGATATGAGATAATTTTTACAAGAAACAAATTTTTTTTTAATTATAAAGTTCAAAAAAATTTACTAATTTTGAAATGTATGAATTCGCACTCTAAAAGTGTTGAAAGGGATTAATCCATGCAAAGGGCTCAATCCAGTGAATATTTCCATTATTTGTGTTCGATACTCCGGCATTATTGATGAGCTGATTCTAGCAGTCATCAACTGTAGATCCATATGTACAAGATTTGGATCATACCTTAAGACACTTAAAATTTCTGTAAAGTCTGGGAATAATATAAATTAATCAAACGATTGTAGGAAATGCTAAGCCATTAAAATAGTTTAATTTTAACAAGTGTTTATGTTTAAATGACCCCAACTGTATTACAACAATAAAGCTACCAATTCATACACGGTGTTCATGGCAAAATTAAACGCTTACACAAGCGTACACATGTATTCCAGGGAGCAAGTGTGAATGGCACATTAAAGTTAGCGAAGCGTGCATGAGCACCACTGACTTATGCACAATTGCAGTCCATCAATGAGTTTGCTCATATGTGTGCAACTGCTTATGTGTATGTGTATATAATACAATGCTTTATATCAGGTAGTCAGAATACACGAACGGTGTAATTGGTGAAACCACATATGTACTCATTATACGGACTCTATTGATCTTGCAAGAGCTGGAACCTGCGAGGTGTACAAGGCAAAAGGCGAGTATCATGTATGTGGCATACTTCAATACATATGTATGGTATACAATTGGCGCTGCGCCTAGGCCAAATAATTGGCCGAGATTCTGCTCCTAACTTCGCGCCTTGAAGTTTCTTTTAAAATGGAAGGATCTGGAAATTTTAACTCAGCGCCTTCAAACCCAAAAGTATATTTAACAAATTTGGTTTTTATACTCTCGGAACTTGTTGCACAAGGTATAATAGTTTTCCTGACTTAACGGTTGTTTGTAACACCTAGTGCTAAACAAGATAGGTATCGAAAATATTGTATAAAAATGATCAAGATGACAAAACAAATTGAATTTCGCATGTCTGTCCGTCCGTCCGTCCATGAAAACGATAACTCAATTAAAAATGTTGATATCTTCATGAAACTTGGTGCACATATTCCTCGACACTCTGAGGGAGTTGGTATTATAGTTGTAAAATAGCAGTTTAATACAGGTAATCGCAGTAGGGAGATCATCTGTGATCTAAAATGTTTTGAAAAGTGGTCATGGCCCCGCCCGCCAATGGTTTAATGTGCATACCTCACAAACTACTGAAGCTATTTAAAGCAAACTTTCTTGGAACAAGTCTTTCTTGCACTCCTTATACATTGTCAAATCGTGTAATAACCACATCCACCTTCCTTACAAAATTATACTCAAAACTACTTAAAGAACGATAACTCACTAAAAGGAACCTCAAGAACCATAAATATATATTGACAGTTGAAATGGTAAGATAGGGCTATGACTCGATTTAAAATTAGAATAATAGTCGTGACACCGCGACTTTCATAATAAATCCCGTATCTCAGCAACTATTCGACCAATTTCAAACAAATTAGCGACATCCTTATGTCACAATGTGAAATCAGTTCACAAACACGCTTACTACTTATATAACACAATAATAAACTCTCTGATTTTATCACATTTGTAATATCTAACTGAAGAACCTGTCGGAAGATCGGAATAAAACATTACACACATGGGATCCTTAAGGCGGAACGCTTCTCGTCTATGTATGGTCGAAGTCGGAAAGTCTCCAGATATCGGATATAAAGGACTTCCTATCGTAGATTTTTCATTAAAAATATCTCTTAATTTGTGAGATATGTTAATGAAATTCGTGGGGCATTTTCCCTAATCAAAATCTGCTGTAGTGCTAAAAATGAAGTAAATCGGATTAATATTTCTCCAAGCCCCCCATACAATTAATATACTCATTTCAAATCTTCGATTGACTTTATATCGTATACTCCCAACAATATATAAGATATTTTAGTAAAATTAACTGAGTATATAATCTTAGATATACTATAGTTCGGAGCCGAAAATAAGTGAAATTGTTCAATGAATTCCGCCCGCATCTGTATACTACATATATTTTAGTTATTTTAGTGAACTTGATGAGGAAAACATCGTTCAATACGCGAGTTATCTTAATGAAATTGGATGAAAGTAAGTTTTCAAGCACACCTTAGTTTAACTTTTGAAGTAAATGCAATTAGTGTAGACCTTCCTCCAGCCACAATATACTAAATTTTGTGATTTTCGAATTTCCGGTTGACTTTATGCCTTTTGTATTGGTCTGGTAAATGGGCATCTTTTTTTTGTTCACAATGTGGTTTAGCGTTGAATATGAATGAAATCGGTCTATATTTTGGTATACCCCCCTTATCCATATTAAAATGATTTCACTCCTTCTTCAAAATGACGAAAAGATATAAGGGGGTCTGAACTATAGCATAAATTAATAAGATACCAAATATGGTTGCAATCCAGCCACCATTTCGTGGAATACCGAATATTGAATTCCCAAGCAACATTTCTTCATATAAAGTTCCCGAGAATGTTTGCCCTTCTTTTACTTAACATGCTAGGTAAAGAAATCAGGTACAAGTTTTGAACATAGTTTCAGCAAAGCTTTTAATCAGTTTCAACCTCATTTGCAATACAACTTTTGCAGTGTCTTAAATTTATTCTTATATAATACTTTTTCCGGAGACGAATCAACTTAATTTGTGCGTTAAACCATTTAGCCCAGAATAATTGTTTGTCTATTTGAGATTATTTAACACTTATTTAATTTGACGAGACGTGTTGAACTGATTATAAAGATTTTTTGATGCTTTTGGAAGCGAACAAAAGTATTACTGAAATTCGATGAGCTAGGCCTGTTGCTTTGGGGTACCGGATCTTCCTTAGAAAGAGTGCACTTATTTTGAGAAGATTTCAGTTGCTTTCCGAATAGACGAATTTTGGCGAAGCGAGAAGTTAGTATGGTTGGTATGTGTGATAAGGAAACAGTTGCAATAACGGTGGGGCTTTAGTTGGAAATGTCTTTATCTTTAAGTCTATATACTTATTTCTTACACCATTAACATTTATTGACCTTTGATGATTATGATACGGATAAAGTCATTGCTGAGGCTTACTAAAGTAAATCCCTGTTTATCTTCTTCATGTGGGCAAGAATCCACCGAATATCTTAATACTTTCGAAACAAACAACCGAACTATTTTTTATTGGCGATAAGGCTTTTATTGTGCCTTTGAAATTTTTTTTGTAAATTTGAGACTTTAATTTTTTGATGAAAACTGCCTTGATTTGTAACTCTACTCTAAACTATAAAAACCTCAGAGCCGAGACTTGCGCTACACACACTTTTCATATGATATTTCTATTTGGAGAAGTCTCCGCGTATTTGCTATACTTTTGTAATATTTTTTGTTGTTGTAATAACACTTAAGGTGACTTGATGGATTTGCATAAAAATGTCAGAAGAGGGAGAATTGTAGAATTTCCACTAAATCGAGCGCCACAAACTGGCAAAACCGAATAACTCCCGTTGCGTGAAAAAGTTAATGCCAAACACTGCGTTGCCGAATTAAATTAAAACTCCAAGTTGTTAAGTGGGGAAAGGGAAAGTTAAATGGAATAAAGCATAAAAGGCGCTACACAGCCATTTCGCATGAAACTTGTGCAAAACATATTCATGTAAACTCATATTGCTATACAAATATATTGACAACACATGCCTGTGACACGCTTTCTCTTTCCTGCACCAAATTGAATTTTCGATATATATACGCTAAATTGCGTTTACCTTAAAAGTTTTGCTTTTCAACGAACTAAAATGAAAAATTTAAATAACAATAGCATCGAAATAGCCTCTACCCTGCCATTCACTGTCACAGTTCTCACACAGAGGAGTTCCGGGAAATTTGACCAGTAAATTGCTCACAAAGCCAGTGTTATGAGTTAGTGCCCACGCAGAATTTATTTGAAATCAATAAATGACCCAATTCGAAATTTAAAACTGGCACAAAGTTTCACAAGTACACATTCCTTTTTGCTTCTCTGTTTCAAATACATTTACATTTACAAACAAACACACGTATACACTTATTATTTACATTTTGTAAACGCCAATTTGAAAAGTTTATTGGCAAGATTACTTCCAAGCCAATTCCTTCCTATTCTTCAGCACTTTCATATAAGAAGAAACATTTTTGATAGCGATAAATATATTTCTAAACATTTTCGCTTAGCAAAAAATTTAAAGTGCTATAACTAAGGAAAAAACAAGTGAGAAAGAATTTATTCGAAAGAACCCTATCTGGCACCTGCTCATACAAAGGTTATATTGAAAATTACTAAAAGTGCGTTAACGTTAAAATTTGTACACTGGGTATGGCAGCGCTAACTTTTAGGTGAAATTCCATACCTCGGGAACGATTCTACCAATGTCATGAAAATTTTAAACATATTATTACATCTTACAGTTTGAAGACGGTCGAAATTTAAATATTGAATATGATTGTAGTTCATTTACAATTTCGTTCAGTAGCGAATGCTGAATTCATTCGTAATGCAAAGTTTGGCCAACACTTGAAAACATTCCTCCGCCTCTAACCTTTGCAAATTTAGAGAGTGTACAATTTTCGGTTACGCATGCCTTTATTACTGTTTTTGAATTAAAAAGAAACGGAATGAAATGAAAGAAACTGCATATGAGAGTTTTGTATTTGCTCTACTACTACGAAGTGAAGCAATGCTTCAGCATAATGCTCATTTTGAGAAATTTCTTACACAATATTAAAGTACAACTATGTTTGGACAAATTATCCGTCATACATGTTGTATATAAGGTAGACTGTGTTTATATGATTACTGTTATTATTTTTGAGTCAATCTCCGAGCTTTTCGGTTAAAAAGTCAGTATGTTCAATTTCAACTTTTATGGTTTTTTATAGTTAATGTCAAAATATTCGGGTTTTCCTAAATACTTTACATAAATATACAGAAATAGCCAGCATCAGAGCACATTAGTTGCAGCTTGACTGACTCAATCTTTAACAGACCCCATAACATATCTGTTAAAAGCTTATATTTAGGTATTTCTGCTAACAAACTATGACAAAATACCGTTGCTGAATTCTGACATTAACAGATAATGTGAGATGAAATAACAATGGCCATAATTTGATAGCAGTGGGTACTTTATGTGATAATTTTTTATATATTTAACAGTATTAGCTGATTGAGCGTTCTAATACATTTATGTGCTGTTATTGAATTAAATAGCATTTCTTAATGTAAATGTGCAAATATCCCAATAATTTTGCGGAGCCCACAGTGGGAAAAGTTAACATTCTTCCAAGATTAAATATGTGGATATTGTTAACAAAAATTGACAACAGTTGCAGAATTTAAAGAATATCAATGTCAATTATTTTGGGATTCACTTAGTTTCACTTAGTTAGCATTCACTGTAATAATTAGCAGTATAAAAACATATTTTCTTGAAATCAGCAACAGAGAATGTACCATAACATTTGTGCGTTTTCCGTTCTGAAGGTCAACATTCTCTTGCTAAAATGCTATTAAAAGCAGAACGGAGAGGTATCTAAATTCAATGTAAAACCCTGACAATTTTAAATACATTTATTTCTAAACAATGTATAGCATGAATTTCGCACTTTCTTTGCACTATACCTTACTAGAGTTATTATCAAACTACATGAACTAATATATTTAGAAGTAATGAAATGAAGTTCGATTTTAGAATACTGTTTACAACTTTTTAAGATAATAAAACTTTATACAAATTAAATTAATATAACCAGAGGATAAATAGTATGAGGTATAAACTTATTGTATAAACCGCTTCCTAAGTCAGAGGTATTTACAGTACTAACATACAGCCATGTTCTGCAAAGCAAACACATATAAATAAATATATATGAACATACATACATCTAATAAGAAGTACTTAAAGTGGGAACACCCAAATTAAACACCGAATCAACGACCTTCTAATATAAAATTTCTGACAATTATTTTTAGTACACACGATATATTATGCTGTTTATTATGCGTCTACTCTAGATAAAAGTAAGAACGAATGAGAGAAAATAATTTACATTTTAACTTAACTAAATAAGTTCCGTTACAAGAAGTTTGCGGTTGCTTTCGTTTGCAGGTATTTATAAAAACTCAGAGTTTTCGCTGCATATTCTATTTCGTAGAATTATTTCCTCCCATATTCATAGTGTAGATTCTCTGCATCTAGTCAGAATGACTAAAATATACGTTCTAGCACTCTTGGCTTTAAATTGCTAATTCGCTTTAATATGTTAAAGCTTATTTTCCGTAAGCGACATTATGTGGATGCTGGACAACAGATCAAATGAATGCTTCGCACCATGTCTCCCAATTACTCACTAAATATACGCTCTCACCCTCTTTCTTGTACATTACAGCGATTGCTGCGGCTTACTGTTAGTTATTAAATAATTTCAATGCTTTTAAAGGTAAGTGTCATAAAACTACATCCTGTGGATACTGTAAAAATTTATTCAAAATTTATGGTCTCTCACATTTAGCTTACATAAGATTTTTAGAGAATTCTGACGAATGTTAGCGCTCAGATGTTGCCCAACTGTTAAAGTTGAGCACACTTAAAACTGCGCTCTCGTGCTTGTCCCATGTTAATACAGCTCCTTTCAGAAACACTCTACTGAACTCTCTCACTCTACATTCTTACTGAACGCATTCAACTTGGTAAGACAAAAGTGTCCTAAAATTGCTTTATGTGGAAGCTGTTCGACTATTCAGAATAACTCAAATGTCAATTCTAGCTCACTTCCTCTCATATTATTGTAGTTTCCACAATATCTGAACGATTTCAATGTACTAAAAGATAAATGTCGCGAAAGGCGTTCTGTGGATGCTGTGCAACCATGTCAAATAACAAAAATTTACGATTTCGTCCTCCTTCTCTGAAATTTTTACTAACTTACGATAATAATGAACGATTGCAATGTGTTGAAAAAGAGTGTCAGAAAAGAACATTCTCTGGATTCTGTGTATCTTTTGAGGAAAATTTAAATCTACGTTCCTGCACTGTTCTCTCACTATTCTCTCACTACTCTCTCATGTTACTACTATTTTTTACCGACTTACACTAGGGAGGGGACTGCATAGAGCAACTTACTCATAGCTTATTTAAATAACAAGTTCTCTAAATGAACGATGGCAAATTACTAAAAAACATTAGCCAGCAGAACCCATCTTGTGGATGCTTAGCAGCTGTTAAGGAGACAAAAGTGTACGATCTCACGCCATTTCTCTTACAATACAATTCAATGACCTACGCTATCACTGTACTAAGAGGCAAGTATTTTAAAAGAGCAAAGTGTTGTATCATGTGGATGTTATGCAACCATTCAATGTAATTCAAATGTCCTCTCGTGCTCTTCCTCTCATAATACTCCTCTTTCCAAAGACTTTCACTGTTATTGAAAGTTACTAAAGGTTATTTTTCGTAAAGCACCTTTATATTTAATTCACTGTAACTAAAATCTACACTTTCTCCCTTCTCTTCTCGTATCATTTCTCATTTGACTGGGTTACTGTGCGTTAATGAAGGATTGCAATATTGTAAAACGAAAATGTACTAAAAGGATTGTATTGAGTATAATGACATGGACATTCCCAGGGTTTTTTGTCAGCTTACTTCGCTTTTCATCATCTTGCTATATTGATAAAAGTTTTAAATGTGCTTAAAGAGAAAACAAGAAAGAATTACACCTTCTTCATACCATGTTTCAAATATTGTTTGCCGTCCTCTTTTCGAAGAATTCGTATGAGGAACGTATTCAAAAACTTCCTGTGGATCTGGAGCAGCAGCAGAGGTTAACTGAAATGCATGCTGTCGCGCGCTCTCTGCTGCCTACACAGACTTTCAGTCACGTTAAGACTGCTTTCAAAGTACCAAAATGTAAGTGCTGTAAATGAGCATAAAGTGAAGAGTGCGAGCGCATTAAAAATAAATTCCACTACTCTGGGGGTTACAGGAGGCGTATAACAATGGGTTAATACACCAGCAGACGAAGGAAGATGTACTACCTCATGTGAATGTTTGTGCCTGTCTGTGGGAGAGTGTTAAAGTTCGTAGTTACCTGAAAATGTGCCGAGTTGAGCCGAGTATTACTCGTTAGCACGACCATGTTTCAACAGTCAGCTGTTCTCGACACACGGGGTCCTGATGACAACCAGCATCCAATTGACAAGCATAACGTTAACTAATAAGCGTCGAATGTAAGCTTTTCTGGGTTTAAGCTACTATTAGTTTCTAAGGTACTTTTAGTACTTATTAGAACGTGCACTGTAACGAATGAGTACGCGAAGGAAGTGCGACTCGTACGTACAGTTAAAATAACTACGATAATTATTACAATTTGCTGTGTGTTTTAATGCATTCACTTTAACCATTATATTGAATGTCACACGAATGTTTAGCATAAACAAAAGTGGCATGAAGAGCGCTACGGAGCGAAATTGACGCAAATTGAGTGATGGTGTAAATGCAAAAGGAATTATATAGAATTTTAAGTTATTTAAATAAAAAAATAAAAAATTATTGCAGCAAATTATATAAATATTCAAAGTCAAAGGTAAAATATATAAAATGTGATGAAAAATATAGAATGTGAAACGGTATATAGAAAAAATTTACTGCATTAAAGCTTAAAAAATGCATATATATGCATTAAAACCAGTAAGGAAGGTGTAAGTACGGGTGCAGCTGAACATTTTATACCTTTGCAATTTTCAAGGGGAAGTATCTTCGGATGTGGGCAAATTTTTATATTAAACAAAGTCGTAAATGGAAGCAGCACTCGTTATTCGACGAAGATGAGAATGCCAAATTTGGTAAGTTATTAACATACTATAATTTATACTATAGATTCACTTGCTGCACATTTGGTTTATGTCCGAGATATTTATAATAAAACCATATTAAAATAACTACATTCATAATATAATATTACTGCACAGTTGAAAGGCATTGTTTGAATTATATAATGCAAGGTGAAGTAGTCAAATATATCTAAAGTATGTTATATGGCCAGTAGGCGGTTTGTATTCCGATTTCACTCACTACGTACCAAAATATAAGAATGCCAAGATAATGCAATGCGATAAGTTTATCTGAAATTGGTCAATTAGCTCCTAAGTTATAGGATTTCATAAAAAAGTGGGCGGTGTTCGCTCTATTGTCAAATCTTTACATCGATATCACACAGCCTTCAAATGCTATACTTAATGTGAAATTTAATGCTTCTGACGTATCCCTAATCTAGTGAACGCACTTTTAATCGTTTTCAACCTGACCATAATGTTGTGTTCTGATGGTTATTATGCGATTTCATCAATTTTCAACAGTGTGGAAGTGCTGGAAATACTTGATGCCATACATTTTTTGATTTAGCTTTAATAGTTTGTGTAGATATGTACATTGTGTGTCCACCATCCATCCACCATCCGTGTCCACTTCTTCAAAATTTTTAGACCACAG
Organism: Bactrocera minax; assembly: GCA_021498325.1. Lineage (NCBI taxonomy): Eukaryota > Metazoa > Arthropoda > Insecta > Diptera > Tephritidae > Bactrocera > Bactrocera minax. The sequence goes on along the minus strand of JAKEEE010000168.1, from coordinate 36,631 downwards.
ATGCTTCTTCCACTTCAATGCTCCGAATTAAATTACAGTGTAGTACAGTTGTGTCTTATTTTGTGTCTTATTTATAGCCCTTTATAGGTTTTTTATGCACAACATTTTGTGGGTGTGGCAATCAACCGTTTCGACCATCTGCAGTACCATCGTGGCGCACTTCTGAAGGAGCACTTATATCCAAATTTATCAAGATATCTTAATTTTTACTCAAGTTATCGCTTGCACATCATATATGAAGGATATTTAAGGGGTGTTAATATACTAATAAGAATGAACTATCCTAATCAATATTTTATGTGTATTGTGAAAGCAGGTCTTAGCGGATATTCTGTAACTAACACAACGTAGATGTGCGTGTCAAAAGAAAAATCGAAACGAAGGCCAAGGACTCTTTTTTTTTTTAACAGCAGGTTGCAGATTAAATATTTTAGCAATATTACGTAGAGTGTGGGCAGTTCTTGAGGCCCTTACTATAACAACTTGAGAGAACTAGCGGTGAATAATTTGAATAATTCTTCATCTACATTTGGATTATATAACAATAAAATTAATTATATTCCATTTCAAATTGTTCGGCGGTGTAATGTTATTAGATTTCCAACAGAATAAAATATATATATATTCATCTCGCATTAGAACTGTGCATATTATTAAAGAATCAAGGTCATGACGCTGGAACAAGAAACGACAAGAAAGAGTCCTTAAAGAAAATGAGAAAACAATTTCGAGGAAAAGAGAATATGAATTCTAAAGAAAAAACGAACGGCTTAGCGGAAAAGCAGTGATGTTTTTATACCCTGTGGCGCTCTGTCACCGCTAATTAACGCCTGCCAACACAGAGTGTCAAGAGCTTCATTGTTCAGCAGAGGTGTTTATGGGCGCCAACAGGGCAATGGCCAAATAAGTGTTGCTGGGATTCCGTACATTGTTCTAGCACCATTGGGTCTTCTTTGCCTGCTGGTTGTTTCTTCTTCCTCTTCTTCTCTGCTTTTATTATACTGTCGCTTCTATTCATTTTCTTGAATGCGCCAGTTTTTTTTTTTTCACGTTCAAAAATTTTTGCGCAACATTTTATAATCTACTAATTGAATTAAGTAATATGGCGAAGTAAAAATATAGCTTAACGGAAGCCTTAAATGATGTGTAAAGTATTAGAGATTGTTCTTGGTCCATTCTGCTGAAGATACTATTTGTTTTCTATGGGTATAATTGAGAATTATATAAAAGTCCTTTAAAATGAATAGCAAAGATATGTGCAAAAAATCAGTACCGCCTTTTCCGAAGATGGATTGCGTAAAAGATGAGTATAGCAGAAAATAATTGCTTAATTACGAAAGTCGACATAGTCGCGATACTTATGCTACGTTTGGCCGCAAACGCACGTATGTAATTTTACATGCATTTTATATAGTATATGAGGAGGTTGATATTGCTGATGGATTGAATCATGTCACTATCATGCCCACAAAATGTCCCAAATCGGAAATATACAAAAGACTATAACTAAGCTATAAATTAATATACAAAATAAAAATTTAGTAAAAGGCATTAAAGTAGGGATGGTCATCTGTGCATTGAAATTGTTTGAAAAATGGGTGTTCCTTTTGCTTTCCTATTATAGGTTTAATGTAGATAGCTTACAAAACAATAGTTAAGTTAGGTTATTTTTTATTTCATTTTATTTTTAATTTTTATTTTAATTTGCCGAGGACAAGGTCTTCTAGCGCCTTCTCATGTAGCGTGAAAATAAGTAAATGATAGCCACGCCCACTGTCCATATTGTACGATTGTATTGAAAACGACTAAAATTGGCAACAAGTAGACCAATTTGAACGGAATTAGGTGTATATAACTACAGCCTTACAGCCTTACATCAAATTGTGGAAAAGAGCGAAATCGGAACACTATCATATCTGCTGCCCACGACTACAGTATCAATACGTTCAGGCATCTAAAAAGATACCGCAGAAAACCTTGCACAAATAGTTATTTAAAGACGTGATACCTGAATACCTGAAATTATTGAAGTCAGACTATAAATTTTCAAGGACCCATACACAGAGTATGAGTCTAAGGCGCTGAGGCTGATTTTTTTCCGAAAATATTGGTCGACCTGTGAGAAATCTTAATGAAATTTGGAAGGCATCTTTTAATAACAATAATGTGCCCCGTTGTCAAAAATGGATAAAATCAGGTCCTAGGCCATATACCTTAGATAACGATTTTCAAACTTCCGTTTATATTTTACCGAAAATATCGGTTGGTAAGTACAGACTGTCGAGTGAATTATATGGTGGTATTTCGCACAGCCTCAGTGCTTTGCCGTGTTTTTAGTGTTTTTGCTGGCTGTGTTGAGAATCTGGTGTTCAGTTGGTCAATGTCAGGAGGATCTGGGTAGGATCGCCCGACAGGTACCGGAAGATCAACGGCGTAGCAGCGTACTTTCAACCCATGAATGGATTTGGGACATCTCCCCTTTCCAGATCATTGACTCAACTTGTTGGTTGTGCCCTCGTGACATCGATATAATTAGCCACTTCGGTCTCTGCTACTGAGCAATCCTACGACTGAGTCACCTACTCCAGTGCATTCAGTTTCACGCAGCTGGTAAGTAACTGTCCTAAAATCTCTCCTGAACACGAATATTCTGCGCCAGTGGACGGCAATTGATTACTCTGTCTGGTGTGAGTTCGAGAGTTGAAATGCTTCCCCCGCCGAGGAGGAGAGTAAAGTTCCTTACTGAAAATGAAGAGTTCGCTCCGTCCACTGTTATGGTGGTTAGGGTCAACAGGAAGTAGAACAAAGAGGTAAGGTCTCCACGGAGAAGGAAGATGTCTGCTGCGCGGCACTGCTGCAAGAACTGATTTTCATTCTTGCATCGGTGTCCACTAGAGGTACCTGTCCCTCCCTTAGATGATGGGTAGTTGGGGTACGCCTTTGATCTGGTCAAGTCCAAACGGTCCGGTCCGGTTTTTGATGATTTGAGCGGTGAGATATACAAAAGTTTCGGAAGGTCATTCGGGAATACTTCGAGGCCATTTATGAAGATGCATGGATGTATGTGCAGCATGCTGTTCGGGAGAATGCCAGCGTATATTTGCTGACTTCAGGGAAACATTTGATTACCTATGGGATCAAGTGATACAAAGATTATTGGAAGGAGGCTGTCCGGGAATTATTTTCTAGCGTAGATACTTTTCAGACCGAAAACCTTGTAGACATGAATGGGAGTGTGGAGATCGGTGTGGCTCGAGGCAGCTCGCTGGAATCTACCTGTAATCCCTATTACTGGAACTTAATGATAGACTCTCTGCTTGGACTTAAATGTATGCGGTATAACGAAGGTCTATTTGGTTGAATCTCGCTCACGGTCTGAGTGAGAATGAGTGGGAAGACAATTTTTAAAAATCATTGACTGGATTGACTGGATTGATTGGAGGGTAGATATGGAGGTCGACATTTGGATTGACAAAACGGTAACAATGCTGCTTAAAGCAGACTATCGCCCGTTTGTTCACTAATTGTTCGGGTTAATATGGTCAGTATCAGGCGTGTAGCGCAGTTAAATACCGGAGGCTTACTATGTGCGAAAGAATGTGTTTCACTCCACATTTGGTGGGTATGAAGGAGCGACTGTTTGTAGAATCGGAGGCCGTGCTGTTCGCACCAGATATCGTGACTTATTTGTGGCCTACCCCACTTATTAAGCTGTCGTATTGTGGGTCGCCGAAAGCTTTTGCCCCGTATAACGTTGTATGTAAACTTGCCTGTTGCCTTTACGTCGCATTCTTAATCTGGTTGCCATTTATCATGATTATCATAATTATCATGATAATAATTATTTGTTTATCATAATTATGCTGTTGCATTCACGTTAAGATGGGTTCGAGTGTATCATTGTTGCGAAAATACTGGATTTCTGAAGATGATATAAAGAGGGAGAGATGTCTAGAGAGCAAGAGGTTCTATATACTCGGACATTAGTATCTTAGTCATTGACATTCGATTACTAATAATCTTAGGGGTGTAGGGATTAGTTGGACTGACGTACGGATAGATGTCAGTGGTGTGATCTCGACCAGTTGGAATACCGAACAGCTAGATTTGTTTGTTTTATTTGCGAATGAGTTGTTTAGACTGCAGAAGTGTTCATAAGTGTTATGTAGGTGGAATGTGCTTACTAAGCTCAACACCTAGCCACCAGTCTAGAGTAATATGGAATTTCAGCTAACCGGAGGTTTAATTGTGGCACGATAATGAAAATGAGACCTTGGAGTTCACTTTTTCATGCGGAACGGCCCTTCGGGGAGTATTGTGATGGTTGTGGTTTAATGCCCGCATACTGGAAGAGTAAGTTTGATGGTTTTAGATGGCCTTTGAACCCTACCAAAGTGGTTAGTGTATCCATTTCACACTGCTCATTGGTAGTGAAAAATGCTTAACATTTTCGGCACGCTTATTAACGCTTTGAGTTGATCCACTGTACTTGCGTAAATTAAGTGGAGATGTTCTCTTAAACATAATGTGGGTTAGCACTGAATAAAAATAAAATACCTTTAATAATATACCAAAATATCTTCATGTACCCCGCACATAAAATTTCATTACTTCAGTTGTATTTGTATCGGGTGTATCTCAGTGGATGTTTTTACAACAAAATTGAGTGAAAATATTTCGATTAGTATGGCTATTATACCTTATGAAACATCATGGCTATTGTACCTTCCCCCAGCACTAATGTGACGAATATAGTCACTTGTGTTAGTCTGATTGATTTTAATATAAACTAAGTGAGTAAATGACGTGTAGTATAAGTTAATAAGACGTCAAATTGAGAGAGTATAAAATGTTCGGCTACAAGAAGTTAGCCCATCGCTACTACTGTTTTAATATCTTTCACACTGTATGAAAGAAAAGTTGAGTGTGTAGGCTGAAATAATAATTACTGTCATGTCATAAAAAATAATTAAGAGAATTACAAGTGGCGTGCAAAGCAACCAAGTGGAGAAAAAGTCAAACGGTAAATGTTGCTAGTGAAAACTGACAAAAAATATTTTGCCAAAAAAAATATTTAAAGTGAATACCAATGTCAAAGTTGTGTGCAAAAATCAATTTACTGAAAAATGCAAGTTGCATGGTGTAAAAAATAACGGTAAAATCAGTGAGAGTGTTACCCGTATTTCCACATAAAAGTGTATACAACATATTTCGCAACTTTGTCCGACAACGTCAACATCAAGAAGCTACAACAAATAACAACAAATAGTATGTGCTACTTTAGGTACTGCCTCTGTAAGTCTGGAAGTTAAGACTTTGCGCTTGCATCTGCCCTCAGTTTCTCTGTGTGAGTGGCAAGTAAAGCGTGTTGGAGTAGTGCACGCGAAGCGAAAGGTGCATTCAAACTGCTTAAAAGATTAAAACTTTTCACATTTTTATGGCTGACGTATGCGGGGAGCATTTGGCTGAATTCCACCGGAGTTTGAGTCAAACATTAACCGATAAAATCCCATTAGGTAAGCCGAATGAGTGCGCGTTGCGCTTTTCCGAAAGCATGTGCAATGCAGTTCAGTATGCTTATATCTTATATGAAAACATGAAATATTATGAAAATGAAGATTGCATATCTTATTTGATTATTTTCTGCAACAATTCAATATATATATATATATTTTTATATATATTTTTGCAGATAATATATTAGCAATGGAATTAATTTTTCGCATATATATACATATATATATATGTGAAAGATATATATGTGACAAATTAATTCCATTCCATATTATCTGGAAAAATGTTTCCATATCTTGAAAAATATAGAATAAAGCTTTTCTATGATTAAAATGAAGTTGATTTCATGAAGGGTATACAAAAACCGACAGTCAGAAATGTCGATTTCTCCTTCGTCCATTTTACTTTGCTTGTGCTTTTATACACGTACCACTTCGCTGCCACACATTTAAAGATAGTGACGCAGTGAACGGATAAGTGCAGCTCGTTACACTCATATGCAGTTGACAACATTACAACATTAACAACATATGTAGTTGTTTTCTCTGCACCATTTTAATTCTCACACGCTCACAGCCTGTTGCGCAGAGTATACTAACTTTATATACATAACAGTTACTAAACCTAAAATTAATCGAGTTATTTATAGAGTTATATATTCCAAAAAGATCAGGTTGACGAGAGGAGTTTAATTCTGGATGTCTTTCTGTGCGTCTGTACGTCCGACTAAAAAGTGAGTTAAATTCATGAAACCCTGAATAGATTAGCATTGCAAAAATGGAAGATCGAACTATTGTGACGTCAAAAAAATGGTGTTAAATTTTTTCTACTCAAGTAGTGTCCTGTATTCTAAAGCATTAATATATGTATAATATATAAATACTATAGCTTTTTAAACCAAGCCATATGGAAATATTGAATTTTCTCAAACAATGTTACTAAGAAATCGACAAAAACCCCCTCCCTATAACATTTAATCGAAACTACTAAAGGTTAGTTAGCTGTGAACAAATTCAAACAGTTTAAATACATGTAACATCGTACACTTTTATGAAAAATTTTGCAAATCACAAATTATTACATTACATTACATTATCATGGCATACATCATCATGGGTAGAATACAGAATATATCGCAATATAACCACGCCTTTTGAATTACTTACTCTACTTGCCTTGAAAATATCAGAAATCAATACCGAAATAGAAGTTAAACTTATAATAAACATCCTCTAGCTCTAATTGAAATGTGATTGAAATCAGCCGATACCTTCCTCTACATACTTTATGGTGAATATAACAGTTTTCTCCCGAATTGAAATTTGTGAAATAATTAATATTGATCAGAATAAAGTTTAGTACTGCAAAGTTGGTGGTCTTAGCTTGCTGTTACCCAATAAAACGATTTTCTTCGTATGGTTGATTCTAAGTCGTACCTATCTGTAAGTGAGAGAGATGCCTCTCTAAAAAAAAATTACCAAAATTTCATGCCAAAAACTAATAAAACCATGCTGCGGCCACTACTCATTGGATACCGTTAGGTTTTGCTATATAATTTGTAGGTCGTATTAGTTAATTGATCTAGTTCGTCCCACCGACGACATTAAGATAAATTCATATTATATTCTACTTACCACAAAATGTAGTACGTTTGTGATTTAAAGGGAAACCTTTAGAAATTTTATAATAGAAAACAACTTTAATTGTCGAAAAGTCCAATGAGTTGAAAGCAGTGGCACAAGAGATATGCCTTCTGTTCGAGCTGGTTCTATGTATAGATCCTTTTCTACCCGGAAAGTTACAAAAAAGACGGCTAGTTTTCAAGTTTTTACGGACTAGTCATATTTTTTAATTATAATAGTTCAATTATTTTACAATTACTCAATCTTCAATTTTATAGATATTGATTTGGAATTAATTAATACCTAATTCGATCTTTAAAGTTTATATTGGGGACTAATTCATTCCCTTATCGAGAGTGCTTCGGTTATAATTTTTTAAAGATTACTATCACAATTTTTTTAATGGAATAAAAAAATTGATCCCCAATAAAGCTTCTCGGCTTGATAATGCCTAGTAAGTTTAGGTCAATTTTTTTTAAAAGAGCGTAGAATACATTCAATATGCATCCGGAAGAGAACTAACATATGTGCTAAAGGCGACTTATTTGAAATTACTATGATAAAGTCGAACTAAAAACCATTTGTACGATAATTTAATGGTGACTGTGACTTGAGGTGGGACTCAAGCTTCAGAGGATCTTGTTTTGCAAGTTTTTGTTCGCTTTAATCTTTTGCCAAAACTCAACTGCCTGTAGTAACAAAACGTCTTTAATTTAGATGATAAGAACTAATCTCTCGAAAACTATGGGTGAGTTTTGTAGACCAATAAAATTTGTGTCAATATTTAGCTAATAGGCCAAGGCTTCCAGGCTTCGTTTAGCCTAGAAATTCGCACAAGAAAAGCTCTCAAGCGAGAAGATAAATTATTATGGTAGAAGGTGGAGAATGTTGGAGATTTGAGTACAAACTGATTCACTTTGGTGGCACTAATGCCACTCTAAATTCTCAGCAATTTCAACCACATATACAAATGTACAGGAAACACACAAACAATGTACACTTCCCTGAGTTTACTCACAAAGGGCGAATGTTGATTCAGTGAAAGTGATTTCACATATATAAATGTATGCATATATATATATATATCCAATCCTGCATTTCATGTGAAATACATAGAGAAGCTTATGCACATATAGAAGTGTGTGGAACATCGCGTTTATTTGCTAACATGTCTGCAACAATTTTTTATGCACCACCACAGCGATAGTTGTTAGTCAAGCAGCAGTAAAACCCGTCGCAGCAGAAGCTTTGAGCATCTCCAGCGTATATACTTACATTTCAATTGCAGTGGCAACTAAGCTAACCAGCCTCTGCCACGGCTGTTTGGTGCTGGTGAAATGCTGTCCCACAACAACTGCAGCATTAACACTTTTTTATGCAAACGACATTAGCTGCAAAATGGTCGCATTGGCATGAGCTGCGGTGCGAAATTGCCGAAATGCCGCCACTCCCCTTGGAGTAGTCTGCTCGTTGGCTGGGGGCATCTTGCTGTGGGTAGTCTACAGCATGCTTTGATAGAACGTGCTCACCTGTCGTCTGTGGCAGATTGTCTGCTGTATTGTTCGCGGTAGCATTACCTCTGCTGCCACTTAGTTCACAAAAGACATATATGTATGTGTGTGTGTTTATGACTGAAGGAAATTTGAGTTGTAAAAGTCCCTTCACAACACAAAAGCCCATTTCACCACGCTTTCGGTGGTTTCTTTTACTGTGTATAAAAATTACAGGTTGGATAGTGGATAGGATACTTTCTATACCAGCATGTTTTGTTTTTGCTCCCATCACAACAACAACAGTCGTATGTTTTTACGTCTACTTGTGCATACGCATATTTTGACTAGTTTTTACTTAAACTTTACCTCGTTTATTTTAATGTGCAAATTAAGAGTACAATTTATAACGTGTTCTTTTCTCAACATTTTTTCAGGTTCGTTTGTTCTTTTCGCAAAATTTTGTATTCTAAAATGGAAAAAGTGCACATTTTCTACACTTCTCAAAACGTAAAAGTGACAGTTGCTATGCGCATGTTTATTCATCGTTTTTGAGAGTTATTTTTTTAAATCAAGTTTTTCTACTAAATATAATGAACCAGTCAGCTTTGTTAATCTCAAGAATGGAAATTGCGAATGAGTGAGTGGATTCATCCTCATCTGTGTTCTTGGAAGAGATTCCCTCCCCAGAGTGAAAAGATTTGTAGAAAATGTTGTGAACGCTTACCCAGAGTCAGAGGTAAAAGAAGAAGTGTTGAATGAGTAGCATGTTTTCATTACATTAACAAATTACAATTTAAGAAGTGCTTTCGCATCAGTCGTGATCTTTATTAGGATCTCGTTGTCAAAAAAGCTGTTTTCCATATCTCCTCACACTATTTCGTCGATCTTCTTTCGATATCGGTTGATATTTTTCCCACATTTATTTTTTTGTTTTTTATAGCTTTCATTGGCCCAATTTCTGTAAGCTAGAAGGCGTATTTAAAATCCAAATCCAATCCAAAGAAAGAAATCCGAAGAAAATAAATTAATTTTTTTATTTAATGGATCTTGCTCCCCGTCGTATACAAGCAATATAATAAGTAAGCAATAATAAAGAATATAAATCACGGAAATGCTTTCTAAGTCAAATTGTTCCTTACAAATTTGTGAATATAGCGTCATGACAATTTTTTTTTTTGTAATTTGCCAAACTTTCAATTCGCTATGGAAATACAGAACAGCTGAGGTTTGAATCATGTATGACTTTACCAGCCAAAATTCTTGAGCTAAGGTCTAAGAGCCTTCTGACGAGATGAGATTCAGGAATGAATTTCATTTACTTAATCACTTATTCTCATATTCCTCCGATAATATCATCACAGTGTAATCTCGTAATCGACAAAATATATACTTTGAGTGCAGACTACATTTCTTCTGGTAATGAGTGAGAATCAATTTTTATCCCGTTCGTATCCAACATGAGTCTAGTGATCAAAGGAGAAGTGACATATTACTATCAATTTTTTTAAGCAATTGAAAAATAAAGGTTATGGACGCAGCACAGTCTACTTTTGTATGCATTTCCATCATCTCAGCATCATCTATTTGAATAATCACAAGTTCGAAAATTGAGACTTGCAAATAAATTTCTATAAGCTTGTTGCACTTGACTTATTGCAATTACCAAACATTTATGAAGTCTATCCACATGTTCTATGAGCACATTTCGTCGTATATAAAATCTATAGTCTCTTCGGCTGATTTTAACTGATTGCTCGGATAACATCTACATTTATTTTGTATAATTTTACTCACACTCAAGTGGTAAAAATATCTTGAACTTGGAAAAATGTGCAACACTTTGTTGAAATGTTCCTTGATGGTAAGTAGACCATTACCTACAATTTTATTTTCTTTAAAGTTTACTTAATACAGTGCGCTTAAATTGTGGGGGGTCCTTAGTTTTCCAGCAAGCATTATATACACTGCCGTTTAGCCGTAAATTTTAATTTTAAGGTTAAGGTTTTTTGGGTCCAATATATTTATTATTATATTACTTTTAATCTTGAAATATATAAGATCAGTAAAGAAGTACAAAAGTGCTTGTTTCATGAGTGAATGAAAAAAAAATCTTAAAATGCAAGGCACATAGTTCTCACTGGGTGTCTTTACTTTCGCACTCACTCACACAGTCGCAGTTCCCTTCATGCCGCTCACTGCTGTAAATTTAAGCAAGAGCGGAGCGGTTCGCACACCATGTTGATATATATGTACGTACATTTTCCCGAAACGATTTGTACCACGCACTTTGTTTTCATATTTACTTTCAACTCATTACGATGGATATTGTTTTGTTTGTGTTATTCTTTGCCTTTCCCGATTTTATTTGTTTTTTCCTGAATTTAATTTCATTTCTTGGATTTTATTTCAAATGTTTGTTTTTGTTTCTGCCGAAGTTTCTGCTGATACCATTGCTTGCGGATGCTGCCATTCACAGCCACCGATCGACTGCAAGCGAGGCAGGAAGATTTCATTAAATTGTTTTGTTATTTCGTTCACCGCGCGGCTTTTGTTGTCACAAACTCTTTTCCAGCCATAACAGGCGTTGCCACTGCCATGCCACTTGGTTGCGGTTGTCATTAAATTATCTGTTTTTTGTGACACATATATTCTTTAAAATACCATATATGGCAGCATTAAGCGCATGTGCTCGCGTTATAAAAACCTTAAAGTAATATAAAATATTACGATGGCGAAATTTATAAAAATTTATACTATAATAATTGGGTGTAAATTACTAAATATTGGGATATTCCGTTATATTTAAAAGGAACTCGTTGGGATCTCAAAATACTTTCCTTGTTTACGAAACTCTATTTTTTTATCAACATAGCATACGACTAATTAACTATCAGCCCGGAATTGTGACTGACATCTTCAGTTTCATTTTACAATCACTTCGTATGATCTTATTTGCTATCACTAGATGTATCATACATGAAATTTGGGTTTTATTAGATGTAGTAAAGAGAAATCCATAATTTTTCATCAGCGCAAACATTCGCCATAGACAGGAACAGGTTGTAATCACTTAGTGCCAGGTACGTACTATACGATGGATGTATAAGAGCTTCCAAACCAAGCTCCCAGAACTTCTGGCGAGTCACTATCGATGTGTGTGGGCTGGCGTTGTCGTGACAATTCCTCTCCTTTTGAACACAGCTGCCGCTTCTTGGCGATTACTTCTTTCAGACGATTCAATTGTTGACAGGACAGGACAATACAGGTCCTAATTAAGAGCTTGGACGTTGAGGGGCAGCTTTTATATAGTGTAGGTGATTCCCTACTAATCCTACCAAACACAAAGTAAAACCTTCTTGACCGTCAATTCTGATTTGGCTACCCTTTGCGCCGGCCCACCGCAATCAGTCCAATACTGTTTTCGCTTAACGTGGTCCTAAGTGACCCACTACCCATTTTCCATTACCAGTAATCATCGGCTTCAGAAATAGAAACCCCATAAAATAGGGCGTATTTTCTCATTGCTGGTGTCCATATATGTAGCATACTCAAACAACACTGAATCAAGCAATCAAAGAACTATCTGAGAAGTTTTCTCCAGTACGAAATCATAGCTTTCTAACGCCATATAACGTAAGCTGATCGCACTTGTACAACGCAAGATAAAGATTACTAAAACAATCTATTGGAAAAATACTGGATTTTTTTCACTTTGCCTTATTTTAAAACATGCATTTTAAAATATTCTCCAGTCTACTCTCTTTTTCTCATGAACATACCTTTGCATAAATTTTCTTAGATTTTTTGGCATTTAGCCTGCTTAGAATAGTAGGAGGTGATTCGAAGTACCTCGCCGGTTTGTCGTGACGTGTCCAATGAACCCGACGTGACCTGGGACACAAAGCGAAGTTACTTTCCAGGTGTTCAAAAGATCAAACATTTGTATTACTTATAAACAATTATTGCATATCTTGCCTGTGTTTAAGCAATAAAATAAGCCCTAACCCTGAATAGCCTCCTAGAATGTGGCAGACTTCTGCCCGCTGCTATTGCCCCAACGATGTGTTAACTGCGTGAGTTGTATTTTTCCCTTCACATTCGCATAGATAGACATTGTTGAAAGGCTGTTATAGTAATGTTAAATTTTGTAAACTGTTCAACGGTGTATCCATCGTGATTACATATATAAGACATTCCGTGACGAGACGAGATATACATATACTCGTGGTTTTGTCATCCCACAGACACCGACGGCGCTTAAACTTAAAATCGGATTTTATATTATTCTTTGCAGCATTAATGGATCTCTTATATAAATTGGACTTTGGCGAATTTAGCAATGTTGGTAACAGTTTAATTGTTGCTTCATAAACTCTTTCTCTTATCGATAGTAATGCTCCCTCAATCAAGAAGCTTTTCTGAAGTACCAAGTAAATGCTTTGTATTTTCAGTTGATAAGTAACAAAATAGTAATATCGCAAATTACTTCGACAAAACATCTACTTCGTGGCCGAAATGCTGTCTTTAAAGAAAAGGAATGCATAGACTATACAAGTGAGTTAAATATGCCTTGCAGTTTTGAAAATTTTAGTACATAGAACTCTTATATCTCTCTCTGTTGTTTTATTGTTATGGAATAGAAGTATTTCACTCCTGTTCAACAAGTATAACAAGTTCGACAGTATAAAAACAGGCATGAAAGTGAGCCCACATCTACTAAGATATACGAGGTGTTTCTGCTACTACTCTACGTACTTGAAAAGAAGTATATAAATAATGTTGGTTTTAACAATATCCTGAAACTGGGGTATTGTTGCCTTTTCATATTTCATTTTTACGACTGACATAAATGTTAATTTAATTTTTTCCATTTGCAATGATGGGCGCATTAAAAAGTTTGAAGTCAAATATTTAGAACTGTTACAAATACTAACTTGAATTTATGTGCATTTAAAAAGAACTAGGTACTTTTAAATTTAGCCAAATATTATTTGAAATGTGTGCGTTCGCTTTCTCAACTTGTTAAGGTTCATCGTGTTCATCAAAAGAAGTGTACATCTCTGTTAGAGTATGCTATGGTAAGATAAGCGCAGGGGATATTGATAGATTTTCTCATAACATCAAATCAAACAAAGAGGCGATGTTTAATATATTGGGTGTATGAGGAAAAAGCCAACCAGAGAGGCTTAAATCATTATATTAGGAGTATGGTGGCTTGATCAAAATCTAAACAGATTTAATTTTTATTTAGCACTAAATTATGTTATGGTTAAGTAACACATTTACCTAGTTTCATTAAATAATCACACATATTGACCGATATGAACGGTGTAAAGTCAATCGGAAATTCAAAAATCACTTTATTGTTTATATTGGGACCAGGGGAGGATTTGCGCTGTTTGTATTTTTTTGGTATTAAACTAGTGCTCGACATAACTCACATAGGTAGAGTCAACTACAATAATGATAATCATTAAAAGCGATAAATAATTTTAATTTTCATAGTCAGACCTAACTAGAAAAATTCTCCTTCTTAACTGGCTAAAAAAGTGTAGCACATTGTGCACTTTAGAATAATACTGCTGTCTTTGTATTTCGCGAACAATTTTGTTCATTTGAATCTCCATCTAGGCAGGTAAATTCGGGCCTTTTAGTGAATTTAAGGCATGTAGAAACTTCTCGAAAATTCAACCAGGCATTGGAAAGCGGCTTAACGAACATTCATTTGTGGGTCATATAGCTGCAATAAATTTAATTTTACTTAAAAATTACGAAATTTCCACTAAGAATTTGGAATCTATTTAAAGTGCATACTGTGACGAATATTGACATATATATACCAAAAGTTTAGCAGAGTATCGATCAGGTGCAATTTATGTTTAAATACACAATGCTTAATCGCAATCGCAATGTATCGTCACGCCGGTTCGAGCTGCAAGCAGGCGTGGAAGTCATCGATATTGCGGATGCATTTAAGTTATCACTTAAGCTTAAGTACATCGTTGCGAATAGTATACGTGCGTATGCATACACTCACACAAAAGCACGCGCGCGCATGATTCGGTGTGGTGGACTTGTGTGGCAACTGTGGCAGTGGCAAGCGCACGCGAATGTGTGTCATTTGCTGGTTGATTTCCGCAAGTGCGCTGCGGCTGTCAGTGTTGACGTTGCTGCTGCCACCGTGGCGTCGATTAATTATACATTCACGCAATATCCTGCTAATAACACTCACTCATGCACACACACTGACACGCATTCATGTTGCAATACATAAACAAATTTTAATTACTTGCTTTTGTTTACTCTCTATTCTCACATTTTTATTGCATCATCATCACACACACATCGTCACTCAACACAAGCGTCAACACTTCTCCGTAAGCGCGTGTGTGCGCCTCGCAGTATGCAATCAATTTTCGCGTGATGTTTATTCCATGTTGGGTGGCATATCACCGGCTTCATTTGTTACATTGCACTCGTGTAGCAATATGCTTCAAATGCCATTCGTGAGACCATGGTTTCCAGAGAAAGTAAGCCAGAATTTCACACTAGTTATGTTATATAATAAAATTAAAAAAATTAAAATAAATAAATAAAAATACGAAAACAGCAAATAAACAATGCAGATATGCGAAGCAAAGCAAAAAAGTATGTGTGAGCGCGTATGTTAGAAATGGCAAAAAGTGTGTTAGCACCGTGCAAAATTCAACTTTTTCACACTTAGACCAACACTAATGCATACTCACGTATGCTATATGTATGTATGTCTATGTATGTTCCTAAATAAATAATACAACGTGGCATTTTCATAAAAATATCGATAGTGAAGCACCGCAGCTGCCGTTGTGCCACTTTTCCAACGCACTTAACTTGCTGCCACTGCTTTTTCTGCCGTTTTTGTTTCTCTCTCACTTTACTAGTTGCTTTGTGTTAACGGTTTTGTATTTGTTGCTGTTTTATACACGAGCTTTTTGTGGCACGTTATCCTTACCGAAATGTGCTAAGTGTGTAGTTATTCGAGTGGTTGAGTGTAACAAAAAGTAGCAATAGAAATAGGCAAAATGTCATACGAATATATAGATATACATATATATATATATATATGTTTTGAATTGCCACTATAACAAAAGCTTTCACTATTTAGATTTCAGATCAATTAAAGCTACGTTTAAGCTCAGTAGCTGTCTCTATATACAACGGAAAATAAATACATTGCAACTGTTGATACACATTTTCACACAGCAATTAATTTTTTGGAGCTACTTTAAGTAAGCTTTCATGAATTAACTTTTGAATTCTAGGTTAATTTCCAACTTTTTTATGTAGCAGAATCGCAGTATGGCCCACAAAATGTTATTATAGAAAAAAGCTTTATCTTCACATCAGTTAGTTATGTATTGGTAAATATATAAAACTGGTAAATATTGGTAAATAAAAGTCAGCATAAACACAGTTTACAAGCTTTTGCAATTTTGATACAAAAGTGTTGGAGATCCCCCGACAATTCTACCTTGTTCGATTTGCTGAATAAAGTTCGGAGCCAAAAATTGATTCAGTAGTTCCCATTGACCCCCAGAATTGCTATATCTCACGCTAAAATGTATGAGTGGTACCAAAATCGTTAAAATCGGTATATATTTTCCACTTCCCAATATAATGATGTCTCATTCTTTTGATTGGCACCAAATATGTTGTCAGATATTTCAGTACTATTGTGGGCATGTTTTCCACAACGCAATGTAGTTTGCCACTACTGAATATGTCTAAAATCATAAGTGCCTTTATATAATGTTTCACACCCCTCTGGTTGGTTTAACATTATACTCATCACTTATTTTACTTAAGGATCCATACCAAAATTGAGTTATAACTGGACATACATTCCTCCCACTGCTATTATCATATGATATGTACTGATTGTTTCTTATTTAGGTCTCTTGTCTCTTCATTGTAAATGCTTCAGATTTTTAAGAAGATATCAAAGTTGACTGTTAACTTGGTCTACTTATAATTAGTTAAAGTTTGGAGTTCCTTCCGCGCTGCGAGCGATTTATGAGACCAATTTATACTTTCCAACTGTCCCAATATGCCAAAGTTGTTGTCTGTTTGGATGTTTTCAACTTGTCGTACATTTTCCTTTTCATTGCCTTCTCTGACGTAGGCGGCTTGGCGAAGATATTACAAATATGGAAACGGAGCTGGCTTTCTTGAAAAATAAATTTGTTTTAAGTTAACAGTTTTCAGCTAGCTTTCAGGAAATTTTCTATAACTAAATTTGACGCGAAAGATTAAGCTTCTAGTATTTTTCACAATACATTTTCTGTTTCCAAAATTCTTGACTGCAGTAGTTTATTTAGAGCAATTTAATTCAAGCAGATTCCAGTAGGAAACGGGGTTTCCATGTCACGTTTTCTTTTTAAAACGAAGGTAGTCCAGCCTTTTAAAACAAAGTTGTTTAGTATGTTACAAACTAAATATATTAATATTTAATATGAAAATAAGTAAGATTCTGCTAACTTTATTCCCCATAAATTGCTTTAGGGCATTAGAGCATTTCCGATAGGATTCTAGAATATGTTTTCCTCTATGCACTAGTCGTTTAAAACTCCCAAATCTTACTACACTCGCTAGTCGTATGGAAATGCTTGGCATAATATTCTTAGCTAAACTCATGAATGGATCAGTTCTTAGCTCTTTTCTCATGTTCGAAGTTAAATTTTATATCCCGGTTCGCTTAAACAGGCAGTTCAGACCTCTACTGTTAAAATCATGTAGATCAAAATTTGAACTAAACGAATTATTTCGCCGCATGTTTCCTGAATTTAATTCT
This sequence comes from Bactrocera minax, assembly GCA_021498325.1. Lineage (NCBI taxonomy): Eukaryota > Metazoa > Arthropoda > Insecta > Diptera > Tephritidae > Bactrocera > Bactrocera minax. The sequence goes on along the minus strand of JAKEEE010000168.1, from coordinate 19,172 downwards.
CTTTGCAACACGTTTGATTTATCAGGCTCACATTTCAGCATTGAAAAAACTATATTGTTTTTATTCAATAAATAAGATCGTATGAAATTTATTCTAACTTATTCTTAATGCTTAGCTGTTTAAATTTTTGTTTCTGTGGCTGAGCAGTTTTAAGATCTCGACGCTCTTTTCTCCACATATTTTTTTAAAAACCCTTTTGCCTTTCACGACTAGGCTAATACCGCACGAACACGGATTGCACCGATTGTGTCGATTGGGTAGGAGGAGGGTAATCGTAGGTTTTATTATTATTTATATACAACTGACCTTGCAAGGTTTACATGTATGTTTATTATATAATATTTATGTGGGGCCATTACTTTGTATTTAATCATATTTTTATTATTGTTAATCATACGCTGCGGTGGTAATAAATCAGATTTTAACTAAGACAATAAAGACGTCGCAATTTGTTGGAGCGTCCGTTGTCTGTTTTGAAAAATAAAAGCACACAAATTTGCCAGCAGCATTGTTGTAAGCAAGAGAAAACCGAGGATAAAGGCCCGCGGCAAGTATAAGCCGTTTCCGAAAATCTACGAAATCCTTAATAAAGTTTTAAATGTCCGAAACTGTACGCAGCACACAAAATTTAATAGATACAGTTTTTATTTCGTGTTATTCAAACAAACTAATAACATTCCAAAACAAACATGCTAAAGAGCGCGAACTCTTATAAACCGGTAACATAAGCTTAAAGTTTAGCTATGAGTTTAAAGAGCATATATTATATTATATTTCGTCATGTCGAATACCTCACGTATACATTTTATAAGTACGTCTGTGCAATCGCGCTGTAGTGTAATGCAGACAGATACACTGTTGCCCCACCGTAGCTTACGCACTATGCTGTCACAACTTTTGCCCTTTTCGTGCACATTCAACACTCGCAACAGTCAGTCACGATTTCAATTCACACCGCAATTTGCTTTTGTTTCTCTTTTTCCTTTCCCAATTTTGCTGTGCTGTTAATTCGCATACGCTGCCACGCGCCTGATAGGTGCACTCATCCGGTATCCTCGACTATGCCATAAGCATGGGCCCGGATCATCTTCAGGCGATTATCGATACAATGCAATTCACATAATGGTAAGTACGAAATGCTTAAATGGAAATGATAAAAAAAATTATGAAAAAATGCGTGTAAATATGTACTTTCACTTTTGATGTATACATTAACAGTTTCGTGGTGGCAAGTAAGCAGCAACTTTTAGGGCTCAATTCGTTCACATCAAATGCTTTTACTGTGTATTTATGATACTCGTAGATTGTAATTTGTCAAGTCTGTGAACTACAGCGAACATACATTTGCATATCCATCACTAAATTTATATATTATTGTAAATGAAGCTTTATTCTTGTGTAAACATTTAAGCATCATCAATCATTATGGAGCGTTGTGTGATACATAAACGCTTTACTTACACACAGATTGTTCAGTAAATAAAAGGATTTTTCTGCGTGAGCCTAAGTATCTGCATTGGACAATAAATTGTGTATGCTTTTATTGCTTACAGCCAAAATGGTGAAAATCTGTTGAATTTAGTTATTGCTGGTGGTTAAGAAAATATTACTCATACGCCCGGCCCTACTTAGTACATGTGGCCAAATTCTCTCAATTTTGGTATTAAGTCGAAGTATTTTGCAAAGTCTATTTTTTATTTAATTTGATCTTGTTTAGGGTATATATATTGAAGACCTTATAGAGACAACACTGCAATTTTTCTGTGCAAATGAAAGTCAGATCTTTGATCAGGTGTTTATTTCATGAATTCCTGTTTCTGTTTCAGGAACGTCAATTGTTCAAATTTCCATAGAATGCGAAATAAAAGCGAAGGTATACGAAATATAATTGTCACTAATCGATTTCATAATAACAGTTTCATGCTATGGTTGTGTGTTGTCTTTGCCAGTCTTATTTTAGCAAAAACATAACCAATGTGTTCGTGCATTTTTGACTAAAAAGCTTATGTCTAATACTCTCCTTAGACGTTTTCCTTATAACATATTAGTTTTAATTTATTGCCTTTAAAAATCAGCTATATTAAAAAATTAGCCATTAATAACAAATTAACATCTTAACAATATATCCTAATATGTGAGGTGCAGGTGATCATGGTCGGATTGACTTGAAAATTTGTTCACTGGCTTTCCACCAAAATTATACCTCTCGTTGTAGTTAGACTTTTCGCCAAAAATCAGGCGTAATGGACGCAGCTAAGAAAACAAATATCTTCATCGTCGTAACCCATATCTGTATCGAAGTATTGAGGGAGATCTGAGGTTAAAAACTTGTTTAAACTAAGTACGCCCACGCCCCCGATAGGTTTAATATACATAATTCACAAACCGTTGAGGCTATATTATTCAAACTTCTTCAGAGCAAGTTCTTCTAGAATATCCTTATATTCTCAGAAAACTAGTCAAATTGTATAATAACCACGCCCACCTCCCATACAAAGGTTATGTTGAAAACTACTAAAAGTGCGTTAACTCGCTGAACAAACACGTTCGAAAAAGTAGATCGTGCAGAAAACATGATATGGAAGGGTTGCATAGGAATTCATGTAAAATTTCGACAATGTAGTGGTCCCGCACACTTTTTGGTAAAATCTCATATATCAAGAACCCCTTTACCGATTTCAACCAAATTTGGTACATGCTATTATATTTTAATTTTTTGTCACTTTGTGAAAATGCGCAATATTGGATGACAACCACGCCTACTTTAATCTGATTCTTTCACTTTAAAGTCTGTAAATCAAGCAAAAATTATGATATGGGAATGAAACTTTCAACAAAACGTTCTTTTAAGGTATGCCATCTCATGTGTAAAAATTGTCGAAATCGGTATTCAACTTTTCAAGCCGCCAAATACCCAATATTAGGACCGAAACCGACCGACTTTTTACCGAAAATATGGGTAAATCTGTAAGATATTGTAGTAAAATTCGAGTATTATCTTTCCCTGACAATAATGTGACCTGGTGTCAAAAATGGGGATATTTTGTAAACACTTCTCGCCATATACCCAATTTAAGAATTTCAAAAATATATAACACGGTATATATCGATCAAAATGTCAGATATCTTAACAAAATGAGGTGAACATGTAATACTGGACATATCATAGTTTAATAGAGAAAATGTGTGAAATCGGTCAAAGAATTATACCAGCTCCCATATACTACATAGAATAATTTTCGTTATTCTAGTAGACTTTAAGCCAAATATGCCTTTTATTGTGTGAGTTCTCTTTTCTTTGCATAGAAACAAGTTCTCGAGTACACTTAAGTATTATGTCAAAAGTTAATGCAATCAGTTCAGACCTTCGTCTAGCCCAAATATGCCCGATAAAATTATTTCCAACTTTCCACTTAATTTTTAACCTTATATGTTGAGTTCTTAAACACAATGTGGTTTAGTGCTGAATCTAAATGAGATCGGTCTAGTCTAGTCTAAGACCAGGGTCTAGTCTAATATTGAATTCCTTACGAATTGTGATAATATAAAATATTCGGTTATTTCCGAACTTAAACCTTCGGTACTTCTTTCTATTATTAACAGTCACAAAACAAAATTACTTAGTTTATTTATAAGCAAAGAACTAGATTTGAACTAAAATAATATAGCGCTAATGAAAGCAAAGGCATTTTGCGTGATCATGATGGTATGTCGCAATTAATATCGAAAATTTATACACATTATTAGTTCAGAATATTCACAGAAGCTAGTTTATTGAGGCTATGAAAGTCAAAGTAAAACTGTCTTTAATGTTTAGTGTTCTTGTATTTAACTGTATTTTTGTTTCGCACTTTCATAAGTTTAGGTTTTCTGTGTCTGCCATTTCCTTTTCATAAATAGACCAAATAAATACATACTTAATTGCTAGCAACAATTAATTCAAAGAATTTATACAGAATTATTTTCGTTTCATTATAAATTTATTGGATTTTTCATATTTACTTAGGATGATCAAAATGCTATCCTGGCTACGATTGCTATCAAATAAATTAATGAATTTAGTTGACTTACATTTAAAGTAGGCGAGTAAATGTTTTTTTAAATAAATACATTTTTTATTAGGAAAAGAAAAAAATATTTATCAAAGAAGAACAAATCAACTTCGAAATCATATGTCATACATGCCAGCAGCTATTTGAGTGCAGAAAAGGAGAATGGATTTAGAGGTTTGTTTAAATTACATATATATATTCTGTCATATATAGAAGTTAGAATATGTAATATATAATAAAATATATATAAATATATAATAGTATAAGTCTGATATTTATACTTTTAGATCGTGTGTTTTAAGACATTTTTAGGAGCACAATTTGGGGAGCGCAACCCAAATTGCCTACGGGGTAGCCGCTTACCTTATAATGGTGGCGAAAGCAATCGATGAAATTGCTTTTGTTTCCGAAGAACAACATATATGTACATATTTACACATATGAGTAGAGAAAATAAATATGGTTGATAAATAGAAGAACGCTAATAAATTGCTTTCATGCACTTTAGGTTCGTAGTACACTTGTAATATTTTAAATTAAAGCTGGTTGAGTTGTGTAAGTGCCGCACAAGTTAGTGTTCCGCTGTTGCCACCAAACATTAATATATTTTTCTCGAGTCTATTCCTGACCTTAGATTTTCAATTTGTTATTCAATTGAAAGGATTTTGAAGGGCTTCCGTTCTTTTGTTTTAGATTCGCATGTTTGCAGACCAATCTCCCCATTCCATTCTCTAGTTTATCGAATGTATATATACATTCTAAACTGCAGCCTCGATTCAGCCGATGCTTTTTGTTGCTTATTAAAATGAAATTAAATCTTAATCCTTTCTCTTTAACTCTAGTTTCCATTAACTAGTAAATTTTTTGGTAGTTTTTCTGTTAGTTGGCTCTTAGAACTAATGACCTTCCGATTCTTTTTTCATGCAGTAGTTATTCTTGAGTCACATGAGCATAGTCTTAGAACCCCCCAAAACAGTAAGCAACAACAAAATCTTATACTTTTTTCACTACATTATCACTTAGAGTTTGTATGCTTCAATACTATTACTGACTTGAGATCTGTCACCATCTTTTCACAACTATACTAGCTGCTAGATAGGATCTCGAATATTTCGTAGCTGAGGCAAGGTGTCATTTTTACTTACAAAATGTACGCCCTTCTTATTTTCATTAAGAGAAAAAAAATTTGCTTATAATAAGAATTCTTATAAATGGACACTACTAATATATATATATATATAATATTTATATATATCAGTTTGATATGAACAGAAATACGACAGAAATGGGAGAATGCTGTTGCAATCATGCTGTGCGCTGTTGTAAGTAAAAACTAAGACTTGAATACAATCGTTTTGCAGAATGGATTTACATACAAACTCGTAGTACTTTACACGTAAGACTTCAACTATCGGCCTGTCTATATAAACATCTATACTATTGCCTAGATATATGACTTTCTGTAGGCTATTATGTTTGTGCCTGCCAGCATGAGAAGGCATTTGAGCATCACAGACAACTGTTATTGGAGGCAAAGGCAATACGGCATAGTTTTCAGTTCAAGTAGACCGTCAGATATGCATATGTTTATATGTATGGTATATATGTATGTACCGTATAATATTTGGCAACTTGTAGGTTGAAGCTTTATCCTTGCAAGCAACTTTCCAAGCCAATAAAATTTGCAGCATAATTTATAGGCAAAATTTTGGGTATGTGAAATTTTTGTAGATGCCAGCAAGCAACTTTTTATACTCGTTTATATACATACATAGCTGAATACAGCGCTTATCTTGTGAATATATTTAAGTCATACTAGCACTGAAGGCATATAAATGCATAATGCATTATTTGTGGAGGAATCTTTAAATGTATGATCTTTAAATGAATAAATGCACATATATATAATAACATATAGACATTCTCTACCGAAAATATAGCTATATATATTGTACTTACATAGAAACCTATTTACACACTTACCATACTTCATACTCGACATTGAAAGTGCTTGTAATGTAGCAAATTGTAGTTACCACTATTGCCATGTTGCACATACGTATTATTATCACTATTTTCTTCTCTTAATTTTTTTCCTGTTTTTCGCTGTTCAAGCATAACGGAAATTGGAATGCCATAGTTTGCTGTACAATGTTTGGCTTAATAGCGGAGGGGTTCCTGTTAGGGAAGTTGCGCTGTTACTTTTTATTACACTCCAGCACATGACACATTCAAGCGCTGCTAGTATTTACACATATACATATATAATTGCAAGTATGTTTGCATGTGTGTGCGTATCGTTTGAATAAATTTAATGCTCACATAAGCGTCATACAAAACATTTGTGGGTTTGTGATTTACGCCCACAAGCACGAACATCTATGACTATATGTATAAACAAAATCATTAAAGTGAAACAAGCCGAGTAAAAGTTATACAAATTAAGCACTTTTCTTCCCGTTGGTTGCTGGTGATTTAGTGGTATATGAACATAGTCTGAGCTGAAGTTGGTCACTAACTAAGGAATCTGCAAAATTATGAATCATTACGCAACTGAAAGCTGAATTACTTGACTTTTCGAACCCTTTTCCAACTCATGCTGTACTTCTAATGTGACCTGGGTGACTTGCAGTGCATTTATAGCGCAAAATATTTGATTTTCAAGAACAGTAAGATAAATCGTGGAATAAGCTGTTGTAAGTAAGCTTTGTTTTTCATGACCGCAGCCAAACTAAAACAAGGCATTACGTTAATACTATTTTAGTAGTATTGTTTCACTCTTACTTTATTATTTTAATAGTTAATACTATTTTACTTACATGTGGATTCTGCGTATGTCAAACGCGAATAACGTCATAATTTTGTTACGTAATTTGTGTGGAGAAGTAACAGGCGATACGTTTAATTTAATACAGGTATTTTCATAGATTTTTTTTTTTTTTAATTCTAACATCAATATATGAAAGTTTAATTTATAAATATGAAAGTATGTTTATGTTTTTGGCAAACCAATCTGTAATTTATAAAAGAGAGCTCTGCCTGTATTGGGCAGCATCAGAAGTGAAGCCAAGTGCACAAAATATATACTTTGTGAGCTTTGCGAAGTCTTATATGAAGTATGCAATTTGAATACCGTTGGGTTTCTAGCTCAAATTCTAAACGGAAGGCTAGGTTTCTTACATACTAAGATTTCTACACGAATAAGTTCATTGAAATTGAAACGCATATTTCGCTTCAAAAAATATACCCTCTTCTTCAGAAACCAGTGGATGTAGTAGCTTGACCCGACTATATTATTTGTGGTATGGTGGTAAGTATTTGAAAAAGTTATACTGCCAATTAAGGCTATGGGTATTCTAAGAGCATTCGTAAGTAATGGACCTTGGATTTTTGTATTCTAGTTTTATTTGTATGCAGAAGATAAGAAATTTAGATAAGAAATTTTTCGTACTGGTAATCGGAAGTCAAGAACTGTTCGGGTATAAATCCAGGTGTGTTTCGGTTTCGTAGATTCGACTGTCGTTCGAACTCGCTATTTTCATCTCATCATCATCTGGAGCCAATTTGAGGTTGCACCGTAACTATTGGGTTGTTCGGAAAGTCATTTCGTTTTTTTAAGCTTCGAGGTTAAGTCCATGCCTTTCAAATGGCCATAAACAGTTGAATTCGACAAATTTAACCTCTCACCGATCTCTCGTGTGGTGATTCGCCGATTTGCATCAACTAATGCCTTTATCGCATCGACCGGCCTTCCAGACCGTGGTGCATCTTCGACATCAAAATTGCCGGATCGAAATTTTGCAAACCAGTTCTGGCACTGGCGTACTGTTAACACGCCTTCTCCATACACATCCGTCAATTTTTTTCTCGCTTGGACAGCATTTTTACCTTTTCTGAAGTTAAAAAGTAAAATATGACGAAAATGCTGCTTATTGCTCTCCATATTTAAAAAGGCACCAACCAAAAACTACTGGGTAGAATTAATAGAACTTTTTCACACACAAGCCTTGCAATATCAGCTCTCATGACATATAATGGTTATGGGGCTTAAGTGTGAAGTTAGTTTCGAAAAAATGTAATTAAGTCCTCTGGCGGGAAAAAACGAAATGACTTTCCGAACAACCCAATATTTGCTAACTTAAATTGCTAAATTCAATGCACTTAAAGTTATTTTGTATTAGCTGGAAATATGCGTCCCATCAAAAGACTCAGTGCATTCGATTCACATTCAAACACAGCAAGGCAACCTCTCGCTTGAATGCCTCTACGTGTGCTTGTAACTGCATATCAATTTACATTAAATTACAGCGGCCAAATTTTAGCGTGTAGCTAGTAGTAGTTTTGTAAATCCTACCTGCTATAGTTGTGAGCTCAGAACAGTTTTGCAATTTTCAATGCTTCAATTTGGCAAACGAAACGGTTTTATAATTCACATGAATATTTTCGATTTCATTATATTTGTTATGAGTGAATTCTTGTATTTAAATGCACCTGTAAATGCATGTGTAAATGCAAGTATAAGTTTGTGTGTGATGTTGATGGCGACGGAGCATGAAATTTGAACACTTTCACCTACTTAAATGTCTCCCAAAAGCTTTGGTATATACGGCAAAACATGGCAGCCACAGCGCTTTTATGTACACACGTTTGTAGTTCATGATTGTAACGTGAAAGCTAACCTATTCATATATGTATACATATGTATATTACATATCATATATATACACATGTATATTGTGTTTTTGATGACATTGTAGTCGAATCTGCTGCTCCTGACACTGGTGCATGTTTAATGACGTGCTGGATAATATATAAAAAGAAGCATGTCAAAGTACCTTGCCTCTATGTATGTGTATGTGTAGCGAGTGGGATTGTGTGATAATACAGCGCTCATCTTACGGACTTTTTATTTCCTCTTTATTCTTTTTATTCCTTCTTTGTTGGCGTTAGCCATCGGCTTATGCCTTAGAAGTATCACTGCTTTAGCTCTAACTTTTCTTTTTGGAATCTTTGTAGCATTCACATTTTATTTTTCGAAATTTATGATATTTCAGCTTCAGCAGAAGAGAGTATTAAATTTCCCTTTTACACCACACGGGAGTACATAAAAGCAACCTTGTTCGGCTAAATGCACTCAGCATGGTCTTGCTTCCATTTCCACCACTAGTTGAATTCTTGAAATTATAAATAAATTATTAAAAAGTTTAAATAGTTTAATTATCAAAAATTTTAGTTCATTAATAGAGATTTCAATCTGCATATAAGGTAAATATGATTGTACGGAAAAACCGACTTTTTATTTGCTGTGTATTGGACCAAACCAATTTCTTTTCTTTTTTTTTGAGAAATAAAGTATGCAAAATGCACATTCTACCTTTTTCGAAGTTAGCCTCTAAAATCTAATTATTTGCCCTGGTATTTCGAAATCGTACCTATTGAAAACATCATTATTTTACAAGTAAGTTATTGTACTAAAGAAGTAAACGTTTTCTCTTATTCGATGTTATATATCATTTCTCCGACGTTAGAAGGGGTTAGCGTCAAATATTAAAAAAAAAATTAAAGTTTTATATTTCCAATTTAATCGATCCCTTTGGTTAGCTTAATTTTTGTTAGTGTCTAAACTAAGCTAGTAAGTTAGAAAATAAATTTATATTTAATTTAGATTGGATTTTGCTAAGCTCCTAAAATATATTTAGGTATTCACGGATACTATTTTCCTTATATTTTTCAAATGCTATTTAGGCTTTACTAGAAGTGCTAACTCTCCTGGTTAGTCGAACAATTTTACTCTCAACTAAAGTGAGACAAGCCAATCGACTTTCTTTTAAAGAAAACCTTTGACTATACGAAAAATTAATGGATGGTGTTGTGAAATGTTTGTTAAAGGTAAAAGAAACGAAAAGGAAAAACGAAAATTATTGAAGTAAAAACAATATTTTCCTGTAGCTTTACCAATGAAAAAATCGCTGATAAATTTGATTTTGTGAGTGATAAATATCATGGAATAATTTTGTAAATGTAATGAAAGAAGTCTGTCAAAAAAATAATCATCGACTATATATATCCTCAATTTTATAAGTAAAATAAACCTTAGACTGGTATTTACAATTCATGTTACCCATATTGAAATCGATTTTAGAAAATATATTTAGTATGTTGAACATAACTTGAGAGAAACTAACGAAACAAACAAAGTTGTCCCACTTCCGATTGCTTTGTCGTTATTAAAAATTAGTCTATCCTTCGAAGTGTGGTAAAAAAGTATTCATAGTTATATGTATAAAATATTTTGATATCTAGGGTAGGGTAGTGATGATAGGGTGCGATATCAAACGCTTCGAGGGCGCAACTCGAGGTGAAAGTCGGTTTCGTTATAGCTTGAAATTCCCATTTATGAAAGTGTGTACAAATCACATGACGTTGGTTTCACTTATTTATGAAGTTGCAAGTTTGTCTGCTAAAGAAATGGCGAAAAAAGATAATTATTACGATGATTTATTAAGTTCCAGTGACTATATTCATTGTAAAATGTATGTGTTCGTGTAGAAATAATAGTAAATATTTAAATTACTAAATTAGTAAGTAATTTTTTACAGCAACTTCAGGAGCTTCTACCAGATATTTTTCGAAAAAATAAAAATACTTTAAAAAGAATGAAAAACAGCGTAGAATTATAGTACAATTAGTTATAATTTTAATAATTTAGTCGCAAATTCTTCTTGAACTGAAACTTTTAAATTAAAGGTATTGAATAATATTAAAATGGGTAAAGTATAAGATCGTTTAGTATGATCTTACGTTACGTACACTTGATATCGTTGTTCCTTTTATTTCAGTTTACACTATTGTTTGTACAGAACACAATGAGCCTAATGATGGTGTAAATGCAGCCGCTTGCAATCAGGAATTCTTAAGACTTCTCTTTTTCAACAAACCAGTTATTCGGTAAATTCGTCCTCAGTAACTTTGGTTGACATAGCTTTAGTGGTTTGTGAGATATATGCATTAAACCTATTGAGGGGCGGGGTCACATCCACTTTTTAAAAAAATTTAGAACCGCATATACCCCTTCCTACTGCAATTTTGTGTACTAAATTATAGTCCTTTATAGATGTTCGTTTAGCGATTGTAAGCGCGGCAATATTGCGATTCCGCCCGTCGGCATTATGAACCTCTTCAGAATGTCAAGTAACATGTGTACCAAATTTTATCAAAATGCCTAAATTTTTACTCAAGTTTACTCCTCATCCTGATCATTTTAATGAATATAACTTGATATATATCTCGATTAGTTTCAGGTGTTACTAACAACGCTTAGGTGAACAAAACTATTATACTTTGTTGCAACATGTTGCTGAGGTACTTAAATGATTTGCACAACGACGACGGCAGCAGTGCTGATGGCACTCTTTACATATATATATCTTCCCATATACATATAAAAATATGTATCTGCATGAATGTGTTATAATAATTCTATGAATTTTTGAATTCATCCCCTCCCGCCCCCTCCTCTGCTATCACATGGGAACTTGTTTTGTTTTCTTGAATACTAGAGAAACGCCTCCAACTTTTTACAGGTTGTTGATAGTGTCGTTATCACTTTCGTTATATCTGGCAATATCTTACAGCTATGTTCGCCACCCCTTTGTGAGTGCATTTGAGTGCGATATCTACACGATGGCATTCGCAAAAGAGTGTCTATTTTGCATTTCCTATAGGCAAGCATATATCAGGAGCGTCTCCAATATTCTGTCCACCCAAGTAGTTAGCTTTCGGTCTTCACGCATGCATTTTTAATATATATACTGTAATAAAACATATAGGTACATATGTGTATAGGTGCTGACATGTGGGCTGATGAGCAAGTTTTGGCGCCAATGATTTCATGGTCGCCTGTTTTCAACCGCGTAGTTGATAGCTTCTTTTGGTGTACAAATATTTGTATCTTTTCTGGTTGTCGCCGGCTCGTTTGCCGTTTCAGGATTATGTTAGAAACTACTGAAATATTATCGACTGGCTGAAGAAAGGCGTCAGCAGCTTTAAATTTCACAATGAAGATATACGTCGGGTAGATTGCATGGTAATCGAAGAGATGTGGTGCATAACGTTGCCTTGATAGCCTGAAGTTACATTATACTTGAAAATAGAATGAGTCAATATATGAATTAGGGAACTGAAAGTTCTTTAATGCACACAGCTTTAAAGACTCTGACTTCAAGTATATTAGTAAACTTGGCAGCAGTAGATCGAGTAAACTTCATTGGAGCAGTAAAGTACAGTGGGGAGAACAAATTTGGGCAGTCAACATAAATCTCATCAGAGACATCATAGAATCCAACAAAAACGAAGAGTTGCAGCACTTGAAGCAATACTAAATCGAATTTGTGGCAAGAGCTACGGAATAATTGATGCAACACCGCCATCACTGGGAGTGCCACAAGACGCATAAACATGCATAAGAACATTGACAACAATTGCAGCCTCAACACTATAACAATCAGCACTCAAACAAAAACGTAGCAAAAGTTCGAAAACGACAGCAACAATAGTTCGAAATAGTGGAGGCCGCCAAAGGCAATAAATAGAGATAGAGCAGACAAACAACGGGCCGACAGACATTGTACAATTAAATGAGAAATAAGAGAACAACAATAATGTTTGTTGCTGTTATTGAATGGGCAACAATAGCAAAACTGAACCAAATAGAGTAGTGGGAAGAAATTTAATAAAACATTCGATGGTAAGTTTCGAAAACAGAGGACAGTGCATAGCGAATGAGGAGGACCGAATATAGCAGAGATAGAGATAGCATTTCTAGATGTTTTAGGACCAGCAACGGAAAAATGAGAATAATAATCTTTGACTTACGAATATGCATAGTGATCTGGAAGAATTTTAGATGAGTTAAAAATGAAATGTATCGCTATAAAGAAGTAACTGCCTCTTATTGCCTGATTATATTGATAATTGGAACGTAAAAATTACAAGAGAGCCAACTTTTGTTGACCTACAACCATTGCTTAATATAATATGTTATATGTTTATAGCTCTCTTCAGTTCACCAAACGTGAGAGAGTAGTGAATCGAATAAACTATACCAGCTTTACAAACAGACCGGCATTTTTGGTGCGACCTTCCGCTAACATGACCGTAATAATGTTGCGCTATTTTCTTTCTTCTTTGTTGTTTTTTTTTTTTGGTGGAGACATGTTTTCTTCTTTTTTCCTTTTCCTTTCTTAATTTTTAAAACAAATATATAAATTTTTTGCACTGTAATATTTAACATTTATTTCTCAGTTGACCCATGCACAACCCCAGAGCACACCCAGAGCAGCGAGCAGCGATCAAAAGTAGTGAGCTGAGAAACAACAAAATTAAGGCAACACATATAGAGTAGTGGCCAAAACCAAAGTATTCACCAGCATGTTTTTTGAAATACTGTCTGCATCTATTGTAATACTTCCAAGTTGCAGTTGCATCTAGGCGAAGGAATTTGAGATATTTATATTGTTTGAAAAAACTATTATAAATACTGAAACTACTCTTCAATAACTTATTAATAAAAATTCGACTTTTATATCACAGAGTTGGCAATGTTCAATGTAACGATTGATTATACGAACTTTCTGTCATTTAATGACCCAGATGCTACCTTAACTGAATGAGAGTTGAAAGCTTACAAAAATCAAATATCATATCAAAGCGAGTCTCTTGTCATAGCAATACAATACTATCATTCCTCATATATCTTGTTTTAATATGCGAAAGCGTAAATGTGTTTTGTGTCACTGTTACAAAGCCATATATAATACTTCATGGTAACGTTGCTTTCGGTTTTTTGATGACACATTTTTCTTGTTAATTCTTGCTTCAAATTCCATTTCAATCTAAGCCGCAATTTACAATCAAGTCCCAAAAGGCTTTTCCTCTTTATACACATTCACCTTTTAAATTTACATTTACCAGGCAGAAACTCTCCAAGATCCAAACATAGAATTTTATCCAGTTAAGAGCGTAGGACATTTGTCATTCGAATCAAGGTGATCGAAAATTAACTAGTAAAAGAGGGTCAAGCAGGTGTACTCTTAGTTGCTACTCATAACTAATCGATACAAATCGTTATTGGCAATATCTTACGACTGATTTTTATACACACGCATCATGCTGCAAAGAGTATAATAATTTTATTCACCTGAGGGTTGTTTCTAACACATAAAACTAATCTAGATAGATTTTGAAATATATATGACATACATATGAGAGACGGTCTGATTTAACTTTACAGAATATAAATCAAACACCAAGATAGAAGATATCGGAATAAAAATTAGCACAAATAGTGCCTTCGATGTATGCCACCTGTCATGACAAAATTTGGCGAAATCGGGGTAAAACTTTTCGAGCAAGAGCAACAGACACCAAATATGAGGTCCTCCTTGCCTTTGTTGGACTTTGTATCGAAAATGTCAACATTTTCAAAGTTTTTGAAAAACAAGTTTTGTCAGCACCAGAAAATATTTCATCGCCCTTTGGGCCTTATAAATAGCCATAGTATATAGTGTTTAGTTACACCTGAATTTAGCCCCTCCTTACTTCTTTAATTAGAATTTCTGCCAAAAATCTGAAAATATGCCTCTTACCTTAGTCTTTTGAAATTGCAAGAGTATAAAATATTCGTTAACTCCTAAACTTAGACTTTCCGTGCTTGCTTTCTTTCCTTTCGTTTGTCATTTTTGTCGATTTCGATATAAGGGGACCTTTTTTTTAAAGTATTTTAGCCAATATTTATTGCCACTTTTAAGTTCACAAAATTTATTTTTCTTTTTTTCCTTTATAATCGGATTTATTTCTTTATAATATTCTTGGCATGCTGTGTATAATGAGTGAAGTTCCACATCGACTTGACATGTATTTTTTACAAAGTTTTGCGAGATGATTCTCTGATGAAGAGATCAGAGATGATTTGAAGATATGATATCTCTTAATAACTCTGGTTCTCTTGTAAGTCTGTCATATAGGTAAATCATTATTTTTTAGGGCACAAATTAGTTGGGTGAATGTATTTATTTACTATTGCAGTTGCAAGTATTACGGTGACCTTGAAGCTTAGTCCAAAGTTATGCCGATAGTAAACACTTCCCGATTAAGTCATCAGATTTCAATGAAACAATTTTCAAATAGCCACGAGACAAGTCTCATGCATGTTGAACTTAGTAAAACAACCTAATCTCCTTTCACCTACTCATTTGCTTTGCCTTGACTTTTGATTTTCAATTGAGACTCGATAATTTTCCATACAATATATATGCGGGCTTCAGCATATGCATCAATCAAAACTTGACTGAGAACCAAATGGGATATAATGGAACACCTCGCAACTATATCAAAGTAAAATTGTAATTTTTATGCTTATCACATCAACCGCAAAGTAAATGTATGCGAATGAAATATAAGATGAAAGCATGTTATTAATTTCATCATCAGCTTCCAGCTTTCGTCCACCTATGCTCATATTATTCTATTTCGCTTTATTTTCTTTTACTACTTCTTCTACTTATTTTTATACTTCATCACTGATGATTCGCTCCGTTTTGCTGCTTATGCTCGTGTGTGTGTGTGTTCACATGTGCTTATTACTGTATATTTGTATATGTATTACATTTTCCATTTCTTTTTTAAAAGATGATTCGACAAAATGTGATTTGCAAGGGCGGGATTTGTGATATATATGCGATGGACAGTTTGATTTTTGGCCTTGACCTCTTATTGTTTTTTCTCTTATTTTAGTTATTTACTCGTATCCTAACGGACAGCATTAAAATTGGATAAGCTGCCAGAAAGCCGATAAAATGTATACTTTTAGCACTGAAATTTAAGTTTAGTTGCCGGGGATAATGCTTAAAATTAGATAAAACGCTTTCGTTATTATTTGGTATATACATATGGTACATACAAACACATATAAGTATGTTGTGAGTGATTTTCGGATAAAATATTACATGCTCAATATTATCAAGTTGTATTGCAAGTGATCGGATGGGATATTTCTCACTCTTTAGTCCTATTTCACCTAAATAGGACTTCTCTCAGAAGAAGGAAAAATATAATATATGCGCTGGTAGCCTTCTAATGGATAATAAGGAAAAGAAAAAATACTTCAAGTAAGAAATTAAAGAGGCGATGTTTTAAGTGTTATATAGGAAATAATATATCCTCGCTTGAAATAGTACACTTAACTAAAATTCGAAGTTCTCACAGTACGCATTGGTATGCACTAGTGCAGTGCTCGACAACACATTGCTCTCTTTGCGCTTTCTAAGCATACTCTGAGTACATGAGTCTTTTATATGTACTTCTTATCGTTTTTAGTATACAGCTGCAATAACAGGATGATTTATTTTTTGACAATAGAGCGGGGGAAGGAAAAGAGTGAGGGAAATTGAGGAAATTTTAGTTACGATAATTTTTAATTTTTTGAAAAAATTAATTATTTTTTACATCTCTTTCTGCTGTTTGTACTCTTTTACAAATGTTACTTACGTATATACTAAATCAAATGAGTTATATGAATTTTTGTATTCTATTTTTACTTTTGTCAAATATTATTGAACACGTTTCTTGACCAACTTTTAGTGATGTTATAGTTGCCAAATGAAAGCGTGTCACTGTAATCTGCATCTGTAACCTCCAGTTAATCTTCCATTAATTAACCTTACTATAAATCCCCCACACAGCAGATAATGTTATTACAAAAACATACAGTCTCATCATCTCGACATCATGTCTTCCATCCTTCTTGCGATTGCAACCGATTTAACAAGGGCTCAAGCCCTGAAACGAGTAATCTCAAGTAAAGCCTTCCTGCATACACTCGAGAATTTGGGACGTCCCGCCAACAAGCACATTGCCCTGTATTGCCCAACGGAAATGTTCAGAAACAGCTACTCATTCAACATATATCACTGGGAAGAAGCATGTGGTTTAGTATGAGCAACTTTTGCATGTACTTACATAACTTTACATGCTTACATACCTAGTACACTAGAAATTAAAAAAAATGTTTAAGTCCTTATTTAATGGAAATGTAATCATAACAACTTTGCTGTAAAATAAAATAATAATGAACTAGTTTCCAACTAGTATCAAACCCAGGTCCCAGATGAAACTAATCCTTTTAACATGAAATGTCAACTAATATAGTTTGATCAGTTTCAGTTTGACCAGTGCAGATACATAAATGCCTAATTCCACTTATGTATTTAGGAGCAATTTTAAATTGGATTTTGCACAGGTTAAAAATACCCATTGCTTCTTCCTTAACCAACTTTCACTTTCCAAAAAATGTATTTAAGTCTGATACTTTCCTGTCTAACTATATTTAGCCGCTGCAGGGATCCACTACAAGTACATATACGAAAGACATATAAATACACAACATCTTGACAACAATTTGCATTCATAACGCATATCATTTGACACTGACATCAGCTCAGTCAACCAATTCATTCACTTTTATCGTTAGCCATAACTTTCTGTACACATGTTTACAAACAAATGTCGAGACAAAACAATGAGCCTTGCTTTGCACTCAACATGCCTTGTCTACTTTGTTTATTTCTGTCATCGTTGTACTGTTATTATTATTCCGTTATTCGTAGCTTTGGCAGGGTAAATGTGGCGGTAACGTCGATTTGATACACTGGGAGCAACGCCGGCACTTACACGCATAAAACATTTGTACATATGCTCTTAAGTTCAAATTGTTAAAAAGGCTGTAAGTTGCAGAGAGAAAGCTCAACAAAAATTACAACAAAATAAAAATGGGAGAAGTGTCAAAGTGCTTTTATGTGCTTCGTCTGCCATCTTCACTTGTATTTCGCTTGTAGGAAGATTTATATTTTGTTAACATACCTAACGATATTTAAAAAGCATTTGATCCACATATTATTCTCATTCCACGAGCCATAAATTCTCCTAAAGTTATTGCTTGTTGGAATACTGGAACCTATTAAATACATTTTGTGCAATTTCAATTTGTTTAATAACTAAGTGTATCCTTAAAAATTCTATTTTTATGCATATGGAATAAAAAAATGTTAAACAAGGTATATATCAGACAGTTAGTTCATGTAGTTCCCTTGAGACGACGCCACTTAAATTGAATCCACATGTTTTTTGGTAAGACCTAACCTCTTACGTGTATAAATAGCAAATGTTTCGAACAAATGGTTCATTAGATGAGACCTTTTGAGTGAAGCAAACATTGGTAATAGAAAAAATATAAATTAAGGAAGTGCTAAATTCTCTTCGAACCGAACAATTTATACTTTTATATTATTGGTCATAGACTCACTTAGTTTCATTACTACATTTTATTTCATCTCCGAGATATTTATATTAAAATCAACCCAAATAACCCAAATAAGATATATGTGATATAATCTCAACCAAAAGGGGTAAACTTATGATATTGGATATATTAGGAAAAGTCAACTTATTTCATTCATATTTAACGCTACACGATTCATTAAAATATCAGACATATTGTCAGCTTTAAGTAGAAAGTCATTACATCGGGTATATTGGGGCTACGGGAAGGTCTGCACTGATCGCATTAAGCTTTTTCATTACTCAAGTGTACTCGAGAACATGTTTCTAGGCAATTTAATTAACATAATTCACACACTAACTGACATATTCGGCATAAAGTCTGCTAGAGTAATGAAAGATTATTATATGTAATATTTAGGAGCTGGTATAATTCTTTGATCGATTTCACACATTTTCGGTATTAAACTATAGCATTTCCAATATTATTTATTGTAACAGATTGGCCGACATATATAGTATAAAATCGATAGTTTGATCGGTAGATCGGTAGTTCGAAAATCCTAGTGTTATGTATATGAGGGCTAGTCGAAGTATTCATCCAATTTTACCCATAGGCACTGGGTCGACGTATTCGGCATGTTTGGGACTTGAAGAGCCATATTCTGATTTCGTACGTTTTAGATGTGAGATGGCTTACTCTGAAGGCATTCTTTTTGCCAAGTTTTGCTCCGATCTCTTCATTAATAACTGATTAATGTAACATAAACCGAAAGAATCATATGG